>JABAKD010000025.1:16225491-16372991 GCA_012845835.1 Undaria pinnatifida | reverse complement strand
CAGGGACGTTAGGCTTTAACCAAGTAAGTGATGGTGTCAACTTCAGGGGCCTTTTTCCGGGATTTGTCGCCGAGCTCAGCGAGCAGGACCGCGAGAGTGGCACATGTGCGGCGGCATCGCCGCGATCGCGTGGTCGTCTGGGCCCTAAGGCGGAAGTTATCGGCGGCGATAAAAAAAGAAAATTACTCTGAAAAACAAAAACTGTTGTACAAAAAAAACTGCGGTCAATCCACTGCCGGACAAGAAGAAAATATAGTCGTCTGGGCAATGGCCAAAACAGAAACTGAACCCTAAAGGGTCTATGATGAGGATACCCCCCCCCCGCCCCCCGTAACACGTGCGATTGCAAGGACGCGTTTCGGCGGAATCCTTACCCGCACACCCAAGGTCTCTTCGTTATTAACCTGTGAGCGCACCATGATACATGTAGCGTTGTTTAGCCACAGTAAAGCATTCTCCGAATGGCGGGCTCCTTAACCCGTACATAGAATCGTCAGAATGGGTCTTCTCTTTTCCAGGCCGGGCCAAAGGCTACGTACGGGGTGCGGAGTTCACTTTTGGGACTTTTTTTCAGTGGCGCGGGGCCACTCGAAGCGCGCGCGAATGACTCCCAGGTTTATTTGCGGTTTGTTGAAAGCTTTCGCGTGCTGCTGTTCTAATTTTGCGAAAAGAATCCGCAACAATGACCGGCATGTTGTTCTCGTAAAGCTGCGCCAAGCAAATCTCGCCTTCCTAGTTATTTTGTCCAAGTGAAAGGTAGCATAGAAGAGTTGCTCGTGCGAGTTGCTCAAATCCGGTAGAGAAGAAGAGGGTATGATCCTACAGTACCCTACTGCAGCGCCTTGGTCTCTGGTTATGTGTGTACACCTAGGTAGGGCATCGAAGTGAGTGTTCATCGAGTTAGACTTTCGTTTTTGCTCCCCAGTTTTTCTGGGGGTGGTTCAAAAAAGCTGGCTCCTCTCCACAGTCAATTCGATGCGAGTCGGTCGGCAAGGGAAGAGACAGCTGGGGAGTCTTCTCGCGAAAAAAAAATGAAGGCGCACGTGTATCTTTGGCGGGGATGGAGAAGAGCCTCAGCTTAGTGGCCTCGGACCTGAGCAACGCGTATGTAACAGGCAGGGAGAAGGACAAGTAAAAAAACCTGTTAATCATAATAAGCAGGCGCGATTCACACCACGTTTTAGGTGTTTCACTTTTTCGGCCAAACCTTTCCGGCCCGTTGATCTTCTCTAGAGTGGGGGAACTGCCAGTTATTCTGATAATCTTGCGAATTATATTTGTGTTACACGGCACTACACTACGAGCGCATACTGTACTAGCCACTGCGCAAGCAACCCCGCGAGTAGACACCGACTATTCATAGCCCAAACGAGTAAAGAGTTTCGTCTTAGTTAGCTTCAGTCTTAGCTAGCTTTTTGTTTCAACTCCCACCTGTGAATAAAGCTAACGACACTACCCACCCTTACAGCACAGAACATGCTTACAAAACGATAGCTTTACCAGCCAAAGGGCTAAAGAAAGACGTTGCCGCGTATTATTGTTATTGTTATTTGCAACATAAATACCGCCTGGACAAAAAAAATGCCAGCGCAAACCTGCTGAAGTACCGGTCCGCCCTGGCTTCACAACAGCTTTCCATGATAACCCTGCATGCCTATGCGAGGTTGGGCCACGGGGGCGGAGCTGGGTCCTTCCTTAAGTAATAAATTGCTCCCTGGTAGTAGTATGCTTCCTTATACCAAGTTTGGACAGCGAAGGCAGGGCCGTGTTTATATTTAAGAAATGCATATTCAAGATATTACGACACCGGTGTCTACTAAGCCGCCTTCGAGGCTACAGCAGAAAGTCCGCACAAGAGGACTACTCGTAGCGACGGAAAGAGAGACAAGACAGAAAATTTGACGAAAGGCAGAACGATAATCAGATAAGCCAACGCCAACAACACCAACAGGCACGTATTGAAATGTAACGTGCAACCTTGCCACCAATAATATGATACTAACATTACGTGTGTGCGTAACAGCACAAGGGAAATAAAACTCAACACCACGCTGGTATAAAACAAGCCGCGGCCGCAGCATCAACCCCAGCACAGCAGCAGCATCAGTGACATACCACCAGCAGCATCAGCAGCAGTCGCACAAGCGCAAACACCACATTGTTGTTGCCACTGCCAAAGCAGCAGCAACAGCAACGCAGCATCAGCACCACGACCACCACCACCAGGAGCATCATCATCTGCAGCGACTACAGCGACCATAACTGCAGCAGCAACGGCAGCAGCAGCAACACCAACACCGCCAACATCATGACCCCCACCGACAGTAGCAGCAGCAGCAGCAAAAGCTACCGCAGCACCCAACAGTGCCACCATCACAATCCCCATCACCAGCAACAGCCGCCATAGCAGCAGCGACAACAGCCTCCGCAGAAGCAGTGCTCATCGACAACAACAACAGCCGCCGCAGAAGCAACGCCACCAGCTGCAACACCACCACCAGCCGCAGCAACAGCCGCAGCACCACCACCATCACAAAAGCTGTACGTAGCACCAGCAACACCACCCACCAGCAGGAACCACACCAACCACCACCCGTACCAACACCAACAGAAGCACCACCACCAGTAACTACAGTAACACCAGTAGCAGCCACCAAGACTACGACGAAGTATCGTTCCTTTTACCGCGACTTTCAACGTACTGCATCAGACCCCCTCGCCCAAGCCGAGAGAATCCTGACAAACTCCCCACTTCTTCCCCTCCCCCCCCCCCCCCCGAGGGATCCCTGTCCGCCCACTTTTCCACCATCATGTCTGGCCAAAATAGAGTTTTGAAAAAATGCAAAACAGATTGTTGACAAGAGTTAGATGTCCTCTGAATCCCCCCAAAGCACTTCACGGTACCCACCCCACCGAACCCAACTCAACCCAACGGAATGAGCCAAGCCAGGCCAAGCCAGGCCAAGCTCACGCAAATGAAAGCAAGTCAATGCAAGCCCAAGCGCAAAGCTAAAGCAGGCCACAACAAAAAGCCAGAACAAGCCAAAACAAGCCAAAGCACAAAGCCAAAGCAAGCAGCAAAGAGCAACACGCCAGAGCAAGCCAAAACAAGCCGAAGCAAGCCAGAGAAAGCCAAAAGCAAGCCATAGCAAAGCAAAACCTAAACCAAGCCAGAGCACGCCAAGCCAAGCCAGGCACAGCCAAGCCAAGCAGAGCAAACCCAAACAAAATCATTCCTCCGATAACCTCCCTCCCCCTCGCCTCCTTCCTGCCCACCCTCCCATCCCTGGAAAATATGCTAGGAGACCGCGGCTTGCCCCCTTGAGTAACCGCTCCCTGCACTAAAACTAGCGTATTAACGTTAAAAGAGGGTCAGACGCCCGCAACGTCAAATAAAAAAAGTACAAATCAGCGTATCCCCCTACTCAAGCTCCCGACAAAAGAAACCACAACAAAAAAAAAAAAACGGAGCTCGACGAATATAAACGCGGGGTCGAGAGGGGAAGGGGAGGGGGGGAGTACTCATTTGTTGCTTGCCATAATAAGTCTTTTGACCGTTGACCACGCATCCCTTTCCAGACGGATCACAGTTTTTTCGTGTCGAGGGGGGGGGGGGGGGGCGGGCATAAGAGAGACAAGCAAGCAAGCTCAGCGGGCAAGCCAGCAAGCAAGCAAAGGCCACCTCAGTAAGTGGACAAGCCAGATACCACAGTTCCAGTATCCCCCCCCCCGCTCCTCCTACCTCCAAGGCAAACAAAAATCGAGACCCCGATTTGACCCTTTGCCTGGCCGCCTCACCACACGGAAAACCGGCAGAACAAGGCCGAAAAAGACCATGACACAGCCGAAAGAACCGCGACGTGCCCTCCCGCGCGAAAACCAGCATAGTGAGAGGAAAAGAGGCAGGCCTTGGCGCGCGCAAACAAAAAGAGAACAAGAATGACAGTCCGCTCCTGTCTAGCCTTATTATACCATTTTTAGTGTGAGAGCCTCTCAAATCTTCAACTGCAAACCCGTTTTCCGGGGTGTATATATTTTCTTCAACTATTAATAGTTGTGTAGGGCGAGTTCTGGAGCTCTAATGGGGCCTGAGGGGGCCGGCCCACAATGGTGGCGTCCTCGCAATTTCTACCGTACTAGACTACAGTACAACAAACAGCACACACGAACAACATCATCAATTCAAACCAAACCAACTATAACCCAAACCAACCAAAATGGAAGGTGGCCAACAAGCTGATGGGAAGCAGAACGGAAAAAAAATACAGTTCTACCACACCAAAGCCGATATAAAAACACGCACACATAAAACATCAAACTAAACGACTTGAGCTTTATACCACTTCGAAAATTCTCCCACACCATGTCCCTCTATAGTGCCAGTTGTCCGCCATAAACGACAGTAATGGTGCCTCAATAGTGCGGGTTGCCCGCTATAAAGTACAGTGGTCATCCCTCTATAGTGCCAGTTGCCCGCTATAGCACCTGAAAAACCGCTTGGCACATATCGGAACTACCGCTAGTACCAGTATATACCGGAATAGTGCCGGTTTCCGCTGCAATGCCGGTGTTTCGGATTGGCACATACCGGCACTATTAGTGGGACTACTACTGTAGTATGTACCCAAATACATGGGTGCAGAAAGAAAGCAATTCTGGATGGGTTGACCCAAAACCAGCCCCCCCCGCAAATAACCTAGGAAGAGACTACGGTTTGACGCCTAGACTGACGGCTTGACACCTCGACCGACCGCCCCCATCACAAAACAAATAGTATTTTCCGTGGTTGACACCGTACGAGAAAATAGGAGTTCGCGGCTTGACCCCCGTGACTGATCGCCCCTTACACAAAAACACAGGTTTTGCTGCGACGGGACGCGTCACGGCCGAAGGCGCTACTGCAGGGGGCCACGGTTTGATGCCTAGACTGACCGCCTCCGAACACAAAACACGATCATTTTCCGCGGTCGCTGTGCGGGCAAACACGCCAAGAGATCAAGGTTTGATCCCTTATGACTGACCGCTCCCCTACAAAGAAACATGAAAAAACTGTCGAGACTGGCCGCGTCACGACACAAGTTTGGCTGGGAGACCGCGGCTCGACAAGCCGCTTGACTGACCGCCCCCCTATATTCAACGATGCTTTTAGCTGTTAGCTGCGACGGGACGCGCCACGGGAAAATACACTAGGAGACCGCGGTTTCACCCCTTGCCCGGTTTACTGACCGCCCCCCCAACACTAAACCAGAGTTTTTCCTAGGAAGCCGCGGTTTGACTGACCGCCCCCCTACAATAAACGAGATTCACAGCTGCGACGGGACGCGTCACGAGCAAAAACCTAGGAGACAGCGGTTTGACCCGTTACGACTGACCGTCCCCGCTACACAAAACTTTTTTTTGTTGTTAGGGGACCCGCGGTACAGCTTCTTGGCTGACCGCCCCCCCCTACACTAAACGAGGTATTTGCTAGGAGACCGCGATTTGACTGACCGCTCCCCTACCTCACCCGACACTTTTTGCTGCGACGGGACGCGTCACAAGCAAATACTTGACTGACCTCTCCCCTACTGTAAACTATATTTTTTGCTGCGATGGGACGCGTCACAAGCAAACGGGACCGCGGTACCCCTTGACTGGCCGCCCCCCTTCTCTAAACGAAAAACTCACCGAGATCGGGCGCATCACGTCAAAAAAATCATGACAGGAGACTGCGGTTTGACCTCGTGACTGACCGCCCCCCTACACTAAACGAGATATTTCGCTAAGAGAAACGCGGTTTGATCTACCTCTTGAATGACCGCTCCCCTACATTAAGCGACGCGATTTGATGCGACGGGACGCGTCACAAGCGAAAATCCTACAAGACCGCGGTTTAACGCCTTGACCGATCTGACCGCCTCCCTACTCTACACGGTTTTTAAAGCCGCGACCGAACGCGTCACAACCATATCATCCTAGCAGGACTACTTGACTTACCGTCCAGTCCTCTAACACTGTGTTTTTCAACCCCTACGACTGATTCTTCACCACCAAATATACGTCAAGGGACCGCAGTTGACCGGGCTGGCTGACCGCCCCCTCCACACGAAACAAAACTAGCACAAGAAGGCCAAAAGGCTCAACTTAACACCTCCATGGCGTGACCGACGTCTCAACCCCCTCCCCCCACCCACCTCCGCCATCGCCCCCATCATCGCCTCTTCCCTTTAATCGCATTTGATGCGAACCGAACGCTATTGCGCCGCACGTCCACTGGTCCCGTCTATCAAAATAACGGCACTAGCTCAAAGCGCAAGCTATCCCACCGCGCGCTATGGCGACGCAACGTAACCGCATGCAACGCGAACCCAAGATATTCCGACTCACGTCCCGTCCTCAAACCGGCCCTCATCAAGGAGAAGTAGGATTCATGCCTCTCAGGCGCTACGTCAACAAAACAGCATGCAAAGGCGAACCGCAAGCCATCCCACCGCACGCAAGTCTGCCGCAACGCACCCGCACGAAATGCGAACCGCAATCTATTCCGCCGCACGTCCCGTCCACAAGAATCTACCTGAGAAGCAGGATTCCTGTCCCTTAGCTACCTTGTCAACAAAATCGCATGCAATGTAAACCACAACCTATCCCACCGCACGCTATTCCGCCGCAACAAACCGCATGCACTGCTAATCGAAAGCTATCCCGACGCACGTCTATCCTCCGGCGGATGGGGAAAAATAAAGCTTAAGCTCATCACACTTCCGCGTATTCTCATGCAAGTCGTGTGCCAATTTAACTCAATTGCGTTCGCAATCCAGCCGTCATCAGGGCGAAGTAGGACTCCTACCCCGCGCACGTCTGCGCCCCCCCCCACCCCCTCGCCTGCGGTCCCCCCGGGCACCGTCCGCGTCAGCTGCAGCGGCCGAGATCGCGGAATGTACCTCCCCGCGTCGTGTCATGGGCCTTCCCGCGTACACAGAGCGCGCAAGGATTCGGTCACTGTTTCGTTCCCTCACAAAATACGAAGTGGAGTTAGGAACGCCAGCCACCGCGGCCGCAGGCTCGGCAGCAGCGGCAGTCTCGCCGCGCCCAGACTCCTCAACGTCATCCCAACCGCCTCCTCCTTTTTGTTCCTCCGCTTCGTCCATCGCGTAATGGCGGTCGGCTTCCCGGCTGCTAGCCTCGGTGTAAGACGGAGGTGCGGGGTGAACCGCCCCCCGTGAAGTGTTGTTTCCCCACGCAGGTGAATTATGGTCGGGTGACGACGAGGGTGGGCTCGCGCTCCCATACCCACCGTACCGACCGCAGCCGGTTTCTTCGCTGTCTTCTGCCTCTGAGGGAGAGTTACTCCGCCCGGTGTCTGTCCCCGCCCCCCTTCCACCACCTCCATCGCTCTCCCCCGCACCAACACCGCCTGCTCCCGCCCTCGAAGTCACCGCAAACGCGTACTCCGGTCCGCAAGACGGAGCATAATCATGCGGTGCCATACCCCCCCCCCCATCACCACGCCCTCTGGAACTCCCCACGGTAGCCCCCCCATCACCACGCCCTCTGGAACTCCCCACGGTAGACATAGGCGGCCTTGTAGCAGCAGCGGCAGCGGCAAGCGCAGCCGCAGCCGCAGCAGAAGCAGACCCTCCGTGCGACAAGTCGTTCGCGGTTTGCGCATCCGACACCCCCCATCCCCCTTCCGTAAAAGCCTCCCCAGACTTGCCAGACTTACGTTTTCCCAGCCCAATACTGCTAGTGCTAGCGCCCTTGCCAAACACTCCCCGGGCTCCAACTGATGCTGACGTTGCGTCTACTTGGCGATACCGGCGCCTCGCGCAGAAACAAGCCAGGAGGGCGAACGCGATGACGGGAGCGGCGATGTAAGCCGCGATGGTGATGTTTTCGGAAGAGAGAATGCCGCCGTCGTCGCCGTTGCCGGATGCGCCGTCAGCTTCGAACCCTGGAACCCGCGTTTTTGTTTGATTTTTTGGTGTTTTTCAACATATATAGTTCGTTTTATATTATTTTCGTTTTTTTGGCAAAATAACGAAAAAAACGATTGGGGGCAGGTAAATAGTGTTTTTACGTAGGAGCGGGGGCGAGGGCAGGGGTGTGTGTGGGGGGGGGGGAGGGAGAGAGAAGGGAGGGGGGGAGGGCGGGGGAGAAGGGAGGGGAGGGGGGGCGGAGGACGGAGGGGGGGGGAAGAGAGAGGAGGAAGTGGTTAGGGGTGAGCGGAGGGACTTCGCTCGACCAGTCGTGTCGCAAAAAAAAAACAGTGTCACATAACTGTAAGATCACGGATCATCCGCCCAGAAATAGCTGTATACTGCTATAGTGGAATAGTGTAACAGGTCCCCTCGTGCGGCGGTGGTGTGCCAGATGCGAATATAACCACCTTATCGGGGGAAGCCGCCTTATTCCTTCGAGAGTTATGAGCGCGATCCCTCTGTTTATGCCAAGCGACTACTGCTGTGGCCGCCATATATATATATGTATATTATCGGGATACCGCCTTGCCCAGACCGCATTATTGAGGAACACTCACTGACTGTTGAGCGAGACGGGGTTTTGATCTGGCCGATTTGTGTAACGACAAGTGAACGGCTTTGTTCGTTTTGTGTAAAAAAAAAATGGAAAAAAAAAAGTTACCAGGTTTTCGTGCAGAAGACATGGATCACGGATACATCCGCCTTGAAATAAAAACTGCAATAAAACATAAAATCAAGATACGTAACTGAAACAAACAACAAGTAATAAGATTGGGGGCGGGGTGCAGGGGATGCCTTTTGCCCTGTGGCGACTGACTCCCTCCGCAGTAAGCGCGGGCGTATGCCGGGCGATCGAACGCGCGCCCCCTTCGAAAGACGGCGTCGGTGTAAACAGAATAAACAAAAAAAAAACTAAAAACACCTTATAAAGCAACTAAAATACCGGGCATTAACGAAACAGACCAAAAAAAAATTACTACCAGGTGTTGATAAAACATCTACGCGAGGGACGGTAGTCCCGTAGCAGGCTAATATCTTCCCCAAGATGGATGTTGTGGAGACAAACCCAGGTGGGTAATATGCGTAACCGCGCACTCGATAATAAGCAACGAGGGAACACCTCAGAGTCCCCTCGAGGAGCCAGGTTGGCCTTGAAGGATTATCGTGATAACGAGGTGGTACGATCTAGGGGATAGGGCCTAGTATACACATACGAACCTGCGTAAAACAACCGTAACAAAAAAAAATACATGAAGCAACCAAAACAACACACCATGGCGGGGGGGGGTTTGGGGGGGGGGACAGGGGACGCCTTTTTACCTGTGCCGACTCCCTCCGCGGTAGGCGAAGGCGTATCCCCGCCGATCGCACGCGCAGCCCCTTCGGATGACGGGGCCGGTGTAGGCTTCGGCGATGCTGCTTCAATCGGAGACGGGGATGGTTGCGCTGGTTGCGAAGAAGGCTGTCGAGACGGTGAACCGGAAGGCTGCGCGGAGGGAGACATCTGCCGGGAGCGTGACGCAAAAAAAAAAGAAAAAAACATTGGAAACTACTATGAGATCGTTGCCAAGCCGGAAATATTATAGTTCGAGAGAGAGGTAGACTTAGTGCAGTTTCCGTCTTTTAGGGTTTCCCTTGGGCTTGTATCATTCTTGTTCGGAATGTTTACGACAAGCCCGGAACAAAACAATTGGACAATTGGTACATCGATGGCAACCCGCAAGTGGGGTACCGAGACAGTGAAATTTCGAGCGCACAGTGGGTTTTCCTGTAGTTGGAGAAGGGGATGGTTGTGCTGGCTGCCCTGAAGGCTGCAACGAGGGGGAAATCTGCTCAGAGAGTGAAGGAAAGCGAAGAGTAAGAGCGGCGGTAGCAGCAGCAGCAGCAGCGGCAGCAGCAGTGTGGTGTTAAACTGCAGGCTTAATCGGGGTTTGGTAGAAATACCCACGCTAGTTTAGACACGGCAGCACTGTAAGCTCCCTCACCCCAACCAAACTGACACACGACACTGTAGCATTAACCCGGACAACTAATGAGCTAACTCGCCGGTCGTTTATAGCTCACGCCTTCAACATGTGTAGATGAGCTGTCTGCTACAGCTCAAGCCGGGAAAACATGCGCAGCTTATGTAGCTCGTATAACTCGACGGTGAGCTACCTCCGACAAGAGCTCGCTACGAGAGTTACGGTGAGCTGATACGTCCGGGTTTGCACTGTGGTGAGCTTAAGCGTTGCCTGGTACTTTTACCCATCCGCTCGAAGATGAAAAAAAGAAAAAAAATGCAGTTTTGACGCCGGGGGGGGAGGGGAGAAAAGCCCATGCATTTCTCATTACATGTCTATCTCAGCCGGGGAAACGGACGGATCAGGGGAAGGACTAACAGCAACCCGGTCGTCAACACCAAAACTACAGATATTGACAGTTACAAGCCTGTTATAGCCCTTTCGGGATTGATTATATCTTGATTATACAAAGGCCCAAAATCGACGAGCGCGATCTAAGCAACCGTCTGGGGAAAGCTTGAGGCAATACGAGCATCGTCGTGCCTCATGCTTGCCTCACACGGCTGGCTTCCTGCGTTGCAGTTCCAACACATGCTATCCGAGCAGCTCGGACTGCTTCATGTGGTCGGTGCTGCCTTCGTCAATTTTTTCCGCCACTTTTTGCCTCTCCAGTCTCAAAGGGATGACTAGGATTTTTGACAGTGTTATCCTAGACTATATTATAGGCTAGACCTAGGTCGGGAGTTGGTAGAAATATTGGCGCCAGTTTTGGCACCAGGGACCGGGAGGGGGGGGGGGGGACATGTACATCTCACCGACGGGCCTAGTGTACAAGCAGTGGAAGGAGCAAGGAGCAACGGTGGCGGGGTTGCCAACAGCCACCGTGATGCCGGGATCATACTACAATTAGTATCCAAGGTTAGTTGCTAGTATTATAGTCCCCCCCCACAAAAAAAAAACAGGGGAGGCGGAGCCTAGAACTGGGGTTTCGTATACACATTTCGGCCAGTTTCGAACCCCGGGAAGGGGGAGTGGCATGCCATGTATATCTCACCGCCGGGGCAAGGGTGGGAGCAGAGGAAGGAGCAACAGTTGCCGGGTTGTCGACAGTCACGCTGACGCCGGTGCCAAGGGGAACGGCGCTGAGGTTGTCGCCCATCTCGCCCGCGTCGTCGCCCCTTGCCGTAGTGTCGCCAAGCCCAAGCCCTCCTACGGTGTTGAGACCCCAGCACTGAAGTATTTTACGTGCGACAGCAGGGGTGGTGGCAGAGCCGGTGGGGGGGGGAGGGGGGGGCGGGGGGCATACTCATTTTTCTGCTAGCCTTAGTCATGTGACCATTGACCACGGACACCTTGGGAGAACGGGTGGGAGGGGGGGGGGGGCTATTTAGAACTGGTTAATATGTGGCATCCATCCCATTTGTTTGGTTTGTCTATGAACAGCGTTGGCTGCTTCTGCTCCTCGATATCGAACAGCGTCACCATCTCCCACACAAAAACATTTACAAACCTATGGCCATAGATCACGCCAACAAAAAGAGCACGCCATAATGACCACAGTCACCCTCAGCACCTCCCTTTCCTTGCATTACCAGCGACACAAGAAAAAAAAAACTCACCCCTGCTACGGTGAAGACGCACCTCCCCTCACCCCCCCCCCCCCCCCCGTTTTTCGATATCCTCCGGTGGATGGGGAAAAATAAAAGGACCACATTATCAGAGGTCGGGAACCTAACCAAGAATACTCTGGCTTTCGTTGCGAGAGAGAATTTCGTACGCAGGCGTTTCGGTTCATATTCTGCGGTTGAAGAATCGGCATTGGTTGCATCGGCACGGCAGTGTTGGTTTATCGGGGTGTCTTTACATTATGGCGTTTTTCATTCATGCTAACCAACCCTAACCCATAGGAAATACCGGTCGTAGTTCCCCCTAGTGACATCGCTGGGGTAAAATGGTTGGAAATGCCGAATAGTGGGTATCACTGGTTGATCGCGTCAGCGGCTATACCAGATGGACACAGCACGGGGCGGTGCTGGCAGAAAGCTCAAAAGCTCACCACACGTCCACGAATTTTCATGCATGTGGTGCGTGGATTATACATATACTCAATTGCATTCGCAATCCAGCGCTATCAAGGCCGGCGTACCCTCCTTCAGTTCCCGTCCTGGCGAAATGCACCTTTTTTTTCTTCGGCTCTAACTTGACCTTTCTACCTCCCCCAATACACTGATTCTGGTGAAGGAAACGACCAAGAAAAAAGTGCCATGTAGTAATACCAGATGAACACATCCCATGGCGTCGTCAGTACAAAACGAAAAATATTCCTAAAACTTGACGAAAATTCCGACGATGGCAGACATTTGCACGGTGGACTTCGCATATATATAAAGTCTCACAGTTGGAGTGTATTTTCATTTTTTATAATATATAAGTCTCGTCAACGCTCTGAGGGTCGATCTAATAGTCCGTCCAACAGAAACACAGCGGAACTGGCGCTCCCATCCTGTGCTCAGTTCTGCACCACCCGCCAAACACGACATTCAGCTTGTGCTTATTCATGCACAGAGAACGCGCGCGCGCCAAGGAGTCCCGTCGTCTAGAACCCGTTAAGGCAAAAAGTGCTACGTCTATCGTAGCATCAGTCATGCACGAACCTTGAGGCTCCCGTCGTTTACGACGGCGCAAGTGTGATCCGAGCCGGAAGCGATGGCAGACGCTGTTGCACCAGTGCCCAGGTCTACAGCGGAAAGGCCGTCCCCCATCTCTCCCACGTATTTCCCTTTCGCCCTGAATTGTTCGTCGCCGAGCTGCCCGTAGAATGCCTTGCCCCAGCACCTAAGAAAAGAGGGTGAAAGGAGAGTGCGTTTCGACTTGATATTATCAGCATCGGCATCTTCATCATAACGATCAGCAGCATCAGCATCAGCATCAGCATCAGCATCATCACCCTCCTATCATTACTAGCATCTGCATCAGCATCATCATCATCACCCTCACCCTCACCACCACCACCACCATAATAAACATCATCGCCATCACCCTCATAATCACCACCACCATCACCACGACCACGACGGCGACCACCACCACCTTCATCACCACCTTCATCATCATCACCATCATCATGACCACCACCACCACCACCGTCCCATACCAAACCATCCCCTCAAACCCAACCACATGAAACCCAATCCTAATCCCACAGCCATAACTCACAACGCCCTCAATAATGGCACAAGTATGGCTCTACCCAACGAATGGTCGAGTCGCGGCATGCCTCACCCGCGACCATACCAAACCAAACCAAGCCCAACCCAAACCCAACCCAACCCAATCCAAAGCAAGCACAAGCAAAGCAAAGCAAAGCAAGCCATTCACACACGCGACGGTAGAGGTGTGCTGGCTCATTTTTTTTTTGTCTTCTGGGGATCGTTGGTGGCTTGAGGAGCTCCATGCCTTCTGAGGCAAGAACCAATTTGAACAAACTGATTTGAAATAACTCAAAAGTGTCAAAGTGCTCCCCGATTAACAATCTAATGTCTTAGGCGTAGGTATAGCGAGGAAAATAAAGTCAAAAACAAGAACATTCCAGCGATAACGGGGACGACGAACTTCCAAACTCTCGATTTCGTGCCAGTAGTCACAGTGCATGTGCGTGTGGCTGATGCATAGCAGCAGGGGGTCCAACCACGACACACAACAACACGTCTAACGCGACAGTCGAACGAACATCGTCGGACCCTATACGACGCATACAGCAGCAACAAAATCAATACTGCAGTAGCTCAAGACTGTCCATGTCATTGGAACGTCTGTGCTTCCCCTTTCCGACTTAACCCCATCCCGAAGGCGAAGCATGTATAGCGTATAACACCACATCCTACCATTCCATACCCTACCCCTCCCTTACCGAGCGTACCTTCACCTAACCTAACGCTACCATCTCCCGAGAGTATGGCGCAGGTATGACCCTCCTCCACGGATAGTCGATTCGCGGGAGCTCCCACCCCAAGGTCGAGTGTTGCTAGAATGTCGCACAGACCATGTATCCATTAATATCCCACCACAGTATACCGTACCGTGCCCTACCCCGTCCTTCCTTACCCCACCTTACGCCACCCTCACCTAACGCTACCATATCCCGAGAATACGGCACAGGTATGGCTCTCTCCCACAGATAGCCGAGTCGCGGTAGCTCCCAGTGTTGCTAGATTGTCGCACAAACCATAAATCATACAACGTCACACCCTACCACACCATACCCTACCCCACCCCACCGTTCGTTACCCTACCCTCCCTAGCCTTCTTTACCCTACCCTGCCCGACCCTTCTTTACCCTACTCTACCCGACCCTCATCTAATGCTGCCATCTCCCGAGGGTATGGCGCAGGTATGGCTCTCCCCCATGGATAACCGAGTCGCGGAAGCTCCAACCCCGAGGTCGAGCGTTGCTAAATTGTCGCACAAACCATACATCTTACATCACACCCTACCATGCCCTACCCTACCCTACCCTTAAACACCCTGATCTACCCTACCCTACCCTTAAACACCCTAATCTACCCTACCCTACCCTTAAACACCCTAATCTACCCTACCCTACCCTTCCTTACCCTACCCTACCCTATCCTACCCTATCCTACCCGACCGTCACCTAACGCTACCATCCCCCGAGAGCATGGCGCAGGTATGACTCTCCCCCACGGATAGCCGAGTCGTGGCCAATGTCGAGTGTTACTAAATTGTCACACACCATACATTCGTTAATACCACACTTCCATACCCTACCCTACCCTACCCTTCCTTACCCTACCCTACCCTTCCTTACCCTAGCCGACCCTTCTTACCCTACCCTACCCTACCCTACCCGATCCTCACCTAACGCTACCATCCCCAGAGAGTATGGCGCAGGTATGGCTCTCCCCCATGGATAGCCGAGTCGCGGAAGCTCTAACCCCGAGGTCGAGCGTTGCTAAATTGTCTCCCATCTCGTTGGCGTCGTCGCCGATGGACAGTACGTGACCGAGGCCGAGCTGTCCGCTACGGTTGTCTCCCCAGCACTGCCAAACAAAAATACGCAATGGAAAACGGGAAAAAAGGGCTTTAGAGGCATGTTTCAAGCTATTTTCGAACGTTTTCGGACATTTTTGAGTGTTTCAGACATTCAAACAGGATTATTCGGAATTTTAATTAAATGGGCGTGTTTAATCGCAGTAGATAATATGATACGTGCCCGAGGCCCACCTGTCCGCTTCGGTTGTCCCCCCAGTACTGAGATAAAACATACACCAGCGGATAAAACCAAAACGGGGTGGGGGGGGGGATACGAAGCAGTACACAGCAATACGACTTCATCAACCTGTCATATCGTACCTCGTGTATGTACGTACGAACGAGCGCGTGTTGTTATTACTCACCTTCACCGAGCCGCCGACGAGGATGGCACACACGTGACGAAGGCCGTAGTAGACACTGGATGCCACTTCTCCCGTACCGAGGTTGACCTGGTGGAACGGTTCATGGAATGGTTTGTGGGATGGTTATGATTCGTGGGATGGGTATGGTTCGTGGAATGGGTATGGTTCGTGGGATGGGTATGATTCGTGGGATGGGATGGTTCGTCGGATAGATATTTTTGGGATGGTTATGGTTCGGGGGATGGATATAGTAGGTGGTACAGTTAGTTGTGGTTTGTGGGATGGGCATGGTTCATTGGATGGGCATGGTTCGTGGGATGGGCACGGTTCGTGGGATGGATATGGTTAGCGGGGTGGTTATAGTTCGCATGTTTGTCGTTCGTAGGATGGGTATGGTTCGTTCGTGGGATGGGCATTGTTCGTGGGATGGGTATAGTTCGTTGGATGGATATGGTTCGTGGAATGGATATTGCTGGTGGGATGGTTGGTTGGTGGGGTGGTTGGTGAGATAGTAGTAACTGTGGTTAACTTGAGTGCGTATTGGCCGACGCTTCAGGTAATTCGAAACGTCCCCATTTGTTGGTGCCGTCACAACAGCACAATAAAAACTACCTCTGCTCCAACGCGCACTCGTCGTGCTGCAGGATGACTCCTCTCTTGCGAACTAAATACCCGGGGCTAACTCACGCTATCGAGACTTGTATACATGCCATCCTCACTCTCAAACAAACACTGTAGTATATATAACAAACACTGTAGTATATATAGTGCCCGGACAAAATCTCTCACCTTTATGGGTGCCGTCAAAATTACAAACTCGCGTTCGCTCGGTATGCATAACAGGTAAACCATTCCAGTCTCAAATCAATAAAACTCTAAACTCGTTTCGGCTACGAACAGTCGGTGCTGCTTGCCGGATTACTTGCGCGGTGGCTAATTGCTTTCTCTCTTATCTTTTACAGGAGCTTTGTCCCCCTTTCGGAACTGGCGATTCCCCCGGGATTTTGGTCAAGCCAGCCGCATCCCCAAGGAGGTGCTTGCCAACAAAACTACAAACTCGTTCAGGCTAGTCGGTAATATCGTCCGGTTATTACATGCGCCTTCATTTTCAAGAGCTCTTGTAGGCTACATACACCTGGTGTATAGCTGATGGGAATGCCTGTGTTCCCATTTCCAACCTGCGACACCCCCCAGGACTTTGAGCAAGCCACACCCTCAAGGGAACCTCAATGGTAGTATGACGAAAAACGGTACCGGGAATAGATACCCCGGTACACAATTTCAGGCTTCTTGAAAAAAATCAAAACTACACTTCAGCTGTGAGATCGACCTTTCGATCAAAACTCAAGGTGGGTGTGATACTTCCATCGCGCGTGTGACGGGGTGTGTACCCTCGTGAAGGATACAGGTCGATGACTCCTCTGCTAATACCAGGGTCAAGAGGACCAAGAGGTGTCAAGCCTTGATGTGAGCGTGGAACCTTAGCACATCGCATTGAAGGGGACTTATGATAAAATTGGCTAACTCGTTCCTCAGCTCGGGCAGATTGTCTCCCACACCATGTAACAGATCCCTCTGGGTACATAATTTCAGGGTTTCCTACGATAAAATGGCTTTTCCTCTTTCCTCACCTCGGGAAGATTGTCCCCCATGTCTGACGCCTCGTCTCCCCGATTGTACGAGTCTCCAAGGCCAAGCCCGCCGTAGTTGTTTCCGCCCCAGCACTGTAAAGTGTCACGTTCGTCATTTCATTGAGAAGTGAGTTTCGCGGGACGGGGCAGGGAGGGGGGGCGACATCCCGAAAAATCGTTAACTTGGGAGTTGAAGCGGAAACTTCTAAGTTGAAGTAGTAGCACACACCTTGCTGCCTCCCGGAAAATCGTTAACTCGGGAGTTGAAGCGGAAACTTCAAGTTGAAGTAGTAGCACACACCTTGCTGTCTCCCCAAAGATCGTCAACTCGGGAGTTGAAGCGGAAACTTCAAGTTGAAGTAGTAGCACACACCTTGCTGCCTCCCCGAAGATCGTTAACTCGAGAGTTGAAGCGGAAACTTCAAGTTGGAGTAGTAGCACGCACCTTAAAAACGCCCAACAATCGATTATTCCAATGAACACACTAGCCAAAGGCCTGTTTCGCTTTCAATATCAATTTCATGTTCAAGAGCTCCCTACGCACCTTGATGTCTCCCTCAAGCAAAGCCACTTTTACGGTAAAAACGCCCAACTATCAAGTATTCCAATGAAAATACACTACCGGTAGCAAAAGGCCCGTTTCGATTTTATTTTCATGTTCAAGAGCTAACTACCTACGCACCTTGACTCCCCCCCCAGCCAAAGCAGCGCAAGTAGACGCGGTTCCCGATGATATAGAGGTCGCCTCCACCCCCGTCCCCAGATCGACCGCTACCAAAGCATCGCCCATGTCCGTCGCTGCGGTCCCCACATTCGCTTGCAGGTCCCCTCGGCCCAATTGACCCTCATCGTTGCGCCCGAAACACTGACGGGTGAAAACACAAAGAGGGGGGAGGGGGGGGGAGGCGGGCGAAGGATGAGGACGGGGGCAGGGGGAGGGGAAAGGGGGAGGGGGGACAAGGTGGCGGGGGCGGGGGGGGGGGGGGGGGGGGGGGGGGGGAGGAAAAGGGACCGCCGGGAAGGAGGTGGAGGAGGCGGGGTGAAGGATGAGGACCGGGGCAGGGGGTGGGGGAAGAAGGAGCGCGGGGAAGGGAGGGGAGGTTGGGCTGAAGCATTGAGGTGGACATATTTCAGGGGGCGGGGGGTCCTTACGCCGCAAGCACTGAGAGGTCCGAGCATTACTAGAGGGGGAGGGTCACTACGCCCGAAGAGCTGAGAGGTCCAAACATTAGAGGCGGGATGGTACGGGAGGGGATGGGCAGAGGGGGGGGAGGGATACTCCTCAACATGCATAGCCTTAGTCCGTAGGACTTTAGACCCTCGCATCGCTTCAAGGCCGGGACGGAGCATGCAGATACGTCATCGGAAAGGTATGTTCTCTTCCTCAAAAACAAAATCGGTAACTAAAAGAGTCGAATGTCCGATTCGATTCACTTAGCCCAACCAACTCACCACTACGCTCCCCCCTTCCAGCAACACGCAGGTGAACTGTTGACCCGTAGTCACCGCCATCGCCGCCGGCGCTCCGGTCCCGAGGTCAATCGCAGGCAGGTTGTCGCCCATAGTAAGGGCCGTAGCCCCACGGTCATCGTCGTCCCCCTGCCCAAGCTGTCCGTTATCGTTCCTACCTGATGTGCCCGGAGACGGGTCAGTCAAGGGAAAACGTCCAGCGGTCAAGGATGTCAAACCGATCGTTGCACACAAAAAACTACCAAGTGGTAGATATGTCAAGAGCCGGGGGCAAACGTCCAGAGACAGGTCAGTCAAGGGAAAACGTCCAGCGGTCCAGGGTGCCAAACCGATTGCTCCACTCTATAACCTAGTGGTTTGGCGTCAGTCAAGGTAAATTATGGGAAAAATTGCCGTCCGCCCGTCAAGAGATGAAAGTGCTTATCCTGACATCTTTGACGGCGGGCGCTGAAAGCGGTTACATACCTCCCCTCCCCAAATGCCTGCGCGCCCCCCTCCACACGCACTCCAACTCCTCCCGCCAGCTTACTTCGACCAAAAATGATTTGGAGAACAACGAAAAGTGCAACCCGATGAACAACCCCATCGCCTTGGTTAACGCCATCAAGGTTGGAAACCCGTTTTTGGAGACAAATTACTTGGAAATAGTACAGGGAGGGGTTTGGGGGTTCAGAAGGGGCGGAGAACGAAGACAACTGCAAAACAAGAACCGACATTTACGACGAAATTGGGTTAAGGGGCCGCGTCATCCGGGAACTATTTTGCTGAAAAGTGCGGCTTCCATCGCAGCAGGTGTGTCCCGCTCATCCATCCCCTATCCCCCCGTCCTCCCTCCCATCCTATCTTCCGAGAAAGCCCAAACTATACAACAAACCTCCCTCGCCCCCCCTCGCTCGAACACATCAGTTGACGGCACGCTCGGCCCCTTGACAGACGGACAGCCGTCAACTCCTAGACGGATAGCCGTCCACCCTTGGACAGACAGCCGTCAAGGACACACCCACACTAAAACTAGTACATTAGGTCTGAAGAGGCCCTGACGGGACAAAAGCTATACCTTCACGGACAGCCGTCAAGGAAATGCCCACATTACGTCTACAAAGGTTCTGACGGGACAAAACTACACCGCCCAGGACGGACACCTTTGCTCTCACCCCAGCACTTGACGGAACCCCCTTCCAGCAGGGCGCACGTGTGCGACCAGCTAGCCGAGACGGCTATCGCTACTGCCCCAGTGCCTAGGTCCACATCGGGAAGGAGGTCGCCCATGTCTGCCCCTGTTGATCCATCGCCTCGGTTCGCTGCGTCCCCCGTTCCTAGCTGTCCGTACTCGTTGCTCCCGAAGCACTGCAAAGTTTGAAAACGGTTTGTTGATTGATAAGTCAGATGGTTGGTTGATTGATTAATTGATTGATTGATGGCCGAGTATGAACGCCCTGATTTGGTTGATTGTTTCGTTAAAAGTGTGCCCCCGTTGATACAGCCCCTCGATTAGCTGCGTCTCTTGTTCCGAGCTGTCCATATTTGTTTCTCCCAGAGGACAAAGCACAGTCTAGCGTTATTAGCTGAATAGGTTGGTTGGCTGATGGGTCTGTTGGTCGGTTGACTAGATTGATTGCCTGATTGCACGGTTAGTTACATGGGTGACTTGATCGATTGATTGTCAATTAGCTGCGTCTCCTGCTCCAAGTATCCGTATTTGTTTCTCCCAAAGCGCTGCGATATTATTGTTTGATTGGCTGCGTTTCCGGTTTTGAGCTGTCCGTATTCGTTCCTCCCAAAAGCACTGCCTTGCACTATGTGTTCGATAGGTTGGATGGCTGATTGACGGGTCGGTTGGTTGATTAACTTGATGGATTGACCGCATGACTGGATATATGGTTAATTTGATTTGATTGATTGGTGGCAGGGTGAGCTGGATGGTTGATCGACTATGTTGTGGCGGGGCGTTGAGACGGTTAACTACCTCGGTTGATGGGTTGATTGGTTGATTGTTAGCAGTTAGATGGTTGATGGGTTGCTGCTAAAATGGTTGGTTGATGAGTTGCTTGAGCTGATTACTAGTACTAAGACGGCTGATGGGTTGCTAAACGGTTGGTTGATTAGTAGCAATTAGGTGGTTGATGGGTTGCTTAAGATGTTTGTGAGCAGTAAGATGGTTGATGGGTTGCTAAAAGGTAGGTTGATGTTGGTAGTTACATGGTTGCATGAGCTGATTCTTAGCACTTAGATGGTTGATGAGTTGCCAAAAGTCTGGTTGAACGTTAGTACTTACCAGGTAGATTGCTGATGCGTTGCTCAACTAGCCAAGGAAAATTCACGGGTCGGTTCCCTTCTCGCGGGTCGGGTAATCGACCATGCTGTCGTGGGGCCTCGAAACGGTTAACGTTGCGCTGATTGGTTGACCGTTAGCGGTTAGATGGTTGATGGGTTGATAAGAGGTTGGTCGAACGTGAGTAGTTAGATCGTTGATGAGTCGCTAAAATAATCAAGACTTTTCACGGGCCGGTTCTCTTATCGCGGGTCGAGTCGGGTCAGGGTATCCGACCCGACCCGACCCGTGAGATTCGAAAGCCTCCTGGCCCGAACCGATAAGAACCGCGATATCTGGAACAACTTTTGAATCGACCCGAATCGACCGGACTCGACCTGCAAGACTTCGAAGACCTCCTAATCCACCGCACGGGTTGGATCATGCATGACCCGTGAATGCCCCTAAAAACAGTTAACTGCGTTGGTTGTTGGCTGATGGCGTTGACTGACTGATTCGTGATAAAGTTGCTGGTTGCTGGTTTTGATTGAAAACGGTTCGTGAAAGGATTTACTCGCATTGGGAGACGGGTTGATGTGATACATCAGTCTCTTGGGTGGCTAGGTAGGGCAGGGCGCAAGAATGGCCAGGACGAACGTACGACGCATGTAGTAAGCCAAAACTAGGACATGCGAAGACGAACGTTAGACGTGTCAAGACGAAATAATACGACTAATACGTCTAAGATTCGCACGTCCTATTCCAATTATTTCGCGCCTGCGACGTGCATATTCCTCGCTAAGCTCGATTTTTAAGACTAACTTACGACTCGCTTCGCAATCATGTCGGTCGACAAGCTTTTGGCCCCTCGCCCGACTGTCAAGCAGCAAACCCCTCGACAGGCAGCCTCGACAGTGGAAAACCGGGGGATGTTTCAGGAACATCCCCTATTTTAGAACAACGCCTGACAAATGCACTGAACCCATCATTTTTTTTTTGCCTTTTTTTTTCTTTGGGGCAGCTGCTCGCATGCTAAGACACGTGTCATGTCCGGGACGATGATGCTACCGACCCAAAGACCCAAAATACGCAGCGCGTACATCGATAGGACCGGATGTAGCATGTACGAAGCAGCATCGTGCACTCCTGAGTGCATGAAACACAAAAGACGTGCAGCCACTATTCCTATATTTTACAGATATACAGCAGCGGTACGAAAGTTTGAAAGCAAGGGAGTGAGGAGTGAGTGAGGGTGCATGACAGCATGTTAACTTGACCTGCCAAGATGTTCAGTCTACCCTCGGGATTGGTTATCTCTACCAGGTATATATTTTGTTTTGTTATGTTGTATATTTTGTTGTGGTTTGTCGAACATGTCCATGATCGACAACATGACATGTGCGTGCACGCATGCTCGTCGGGACGACTGCAAAGAGGCATTTGGGGAGGCGGGCCTTCTCCTGCCGAGAAAGGTGTCCGTGATGGTCGCCAGCTACTGCTGCTATCGACTGGAACCTGTGTGCTTGTGGTCTGCTGCGGCTGTGCTGCTGTTGCTCTGTTGATGCGCTGTGGTCTGTGTGTTGCGTTGTGCGTCGTACTCTGCCACTCTGCTGCTTCTGCTGCATTTGCTGTAAACAGTAAACAGTACAGTACAAAGTTACACGCTGGAGAGGTTTCCACACAGAAACGGAGGCGTTAACCCACCCGGGGATAGGGGATGGTTTGTCGAGACAGCCCAAAACCCCTCGACAGACAGCCTCGATAGCTCGACAGCTCGCTGTCGACCGACATCTCTGCTTCGCGTTGGGCCTAACGGGAAGGCACCCGTGACCACGGTTTATCCAGGAGTTACACGCTGGGGGTGGGACCTCTTACAAATACCAGGTATACGAGGTACATACATACCAGTATACGACTTGGGCTGGAGATAAAAAGTGATGGAAAAAAATAAATAAATAAATAAATAAATAATGCTGTTGCGAAACAAACAAACCAAAAACAAACATCATACGTACGAGTACACGAAAATATTATCATGCTGCTATACTGCTGTAAACAGCGAAAACCATGAACAACTATCATACTATAACACGGTATTGTGCTCATCCATTCTGTAAACTGTTTTACAAAAAAACAAAAACAAAAACATAACAGGCATATTATAAAAATAAAATTACACCCCAGCTGTGAGATCGAACATTTTGTCGAAACTCATCTTTGCAAGCTGTGTGTGATACTCCGATCGCGCGTATTTTACGTGTTGTGTGTGGATATAGGCCGGCGACTCCCCTTGGAACTACATTGTAGCTATCAGGGTCAACAGGGTGATGTTAGTCAGTCAGTGCGCGGAAACTATAAAACCCGTTTTTGAGGCGGACAAAATCTGACAGCTGTGGAAAGAAATGCAGCTTATCAAGTGTATCCTGTAAGTCGTGTAACCGGTGAGGTGAGGGCGGAGTCATTTAAGGGCATGGGGCCATGGGTTTGAACAAAAACTAGCGGGGGGGGGGGGGGGGGGGGGGGCGAGGTATGGGCGGGGCAACTCAATCTGTGCGTGGAAACTATAAATCCTTCAAAGGGATAAATCTGACGGTTTTGGAAGGAACGCACCAGTTTAACATGTATATCCTGTAAGTCGTACAACCAGTGAGGAGAGGGCGGAGTGTTCGAGGGGGCGGGTGGGTGGGTGGGGGAGCGGCAAAAGGGCGTTTAACAGCTTTAGGTCGCATAGATGTAGGGGTTTGCTATACGCGTGGTGCTAGGTCTAGGCGATGGTGCGGGTGGTGGGGAAGGAGGGGGCGTTGGGGGGGGGGGATGAATTGGAGCAGCGGCATGGATGGCTCTAGAAATATAATGAGGTAATTTCGATGGTGGGTGCGGCGTTTAAGGAAGAGTGAGCGGGGGAGAAAAAAAAAAAAGGGGGCTTTGGGGGGGGGGGGGAAGGGTTTTTAACAGGTTAAGGTCGCATATATGTAGGGGCTTGCTCTACGCGTGGTGCTAGGCCTAGGCGGTTGTGCGGGTGGTGGGGAAGGAGGGGGTGTTGCGGGGGTGTTATGGGGGGGGGGGGGGGGGGTGAATTAAAGCTACGTCATGGATGCAGGTGTATTATAAAGAAAAAAAAAAATACACTCCAGCTGTGAGATCGAATATTTTGTCCAAACTCATCTTTGCAAGCTGTGTGAGATACTCCGATCGCGCGTATTACGGGTTGTGTGTCCATAGGCGAGGTATATATGGGTGGGTGGGTGGGGGAGCGGCAAAAGGGCGTTTAACAGCTTTAGGTCGCATAGATGTAGGGGTTTGCTATACGCGTGGTGCTAGGTCTAGGCGATGGTGCGGGTGGCGGGGAAGGAGGGGGCGTTGGGGGGGGGGGATGAATTGGAGCAGCGGCATGGATGGCTCTAGAAATATAATGAGGTAATTTCGATGGTGGGTGCGGCGTTTAAGGAAGAGGGAGCGGGGGAAAAAAAAAAAGGGGGGCTTTGGGGGGGGGGGAAGGGTTTTTAACAGGTTAAGGTCGCATATATGTAGGGGCTTGCTCTACGCGTGGTGCTAGGCCTAGGCGGTTGTGCGGGTGGTGGGGAAGGAGGGGATGTTGCGGGGGTGTTATGGGGGGGGGGGGGGGGGGGTGAATTAAAGCTACGTCATGGATGCAGGTGTATTATAAAGAAAAAAAAAAATACACTCCAGCTGTGAGATCGAATATTTGGTCCAAACTCATCTTTGCAAGCTGTGTGAGATACTCCGATCGCGCGTATTACGGGTTGTGTGTCCATAGGCGAGGTATATATGATCGATCGTGTTAAGATACTACTGCTGTACCTGGCAAACAATGTACCGCACGTATGTAAACACGATCGAAAGATACCTGGTATTTGTTTTTGGTTTCTTGCTCTGCTTCACAACAAAACAAAATGTCAACACGTCAAGAAAAAAAAAAAAAAAAAACGCATCGCGCTTCAAAACCTTGGAACCATATCATATTGTCAAGAAGCCCACTCGCGTTCCTACGAGTGGGAGCAGGAATGTTCGAATATTGAATAATACCCCATGAACATTCTACCACGTTTTAGATATACGAGGTATATGTTCGTAAGTACGGTGCGTACATACGTACTATATACAAGTGTCTCCACTAGCTAGTTCCCACTAACAATACATGATCGGTGCCGTCGGCGTGTCGTATACGTACGGGTACGGGTTACCACGCCACCTCCGTATGAGGCTTCGCCACGAACGTCATAAATCAAAGACAAGCGAAACCCACGAAAAACAGCAAAAACGGGCCGATGTTTTTGGATGATACTTTTCTTGTTGGCTAGGAGAAGCAAGACAAGGAGGACAAGAGAGAAGAACGGAGCATCCGTGTTTTTTTAATCGTCCGATGAGAATAATAATACGCCTAATAATGCCACAGGAATCATCACAGATAATAACTAGCAGAACGAGAAGATGTCAGCTCTCGGAATGGGTTTAACAAGCACAGCGTGCAGAAACAAAAATAAGAGCTTCGACGAAATTCGAACTATCTTAACTGAGATGCCTGTAAAATATAAATACCAGGTATTGTACTTCGAAGTATAATGGAAGATAGTTTCAATAGAGTTTGGCAAAATTCCAAGTCTCACAACTGGGGTGTCTGTTAGAGTGAATGCGTATCACTATTTCAGATACGTCAGCTTCAAGTTCGACCAGTTCAGCAGTCGATACAAATCTTCACGCAAATCTTCGCAAGCTGCGTGATACTTCGACCGCGCGTTGGTATAGAGTACGTACAGACGGATGTACAACGTGTTCCTGAAAAATAGGTCGAGTGTTGTATGGAGAAAAAAAAGATCGACGGAAAACAGTACAGAGTAAGCTGCTACGAACGAGTTGACAACAAAGCTGTCCGTTGACGCCACCCTCCCCTACACTATAACTAGTAGAATAAATAACACGTGGTGTGATTACTTCAGCCGCAACATCAGTTACTCTCGATACAATACTCGTAGAGACGGGGTTTCCAAAAACCGCGGATAACCGGTTATTTTTCATCCTGTGCCCCAGGCTATTCACAACCCAAACAAAAGGCTCAAGCGGCCTGGGCGGGGAAAAAAATGTAATGGTCCGCCAACCGACAAATTCGACATATTTGCTTGCCATCACCCGCGCGGGGGTATCACATACCAGGTATACCAACTATTACACGCAGCTTGCAAAGCTGAATTTTCATCAAAATCATTTTGGTCTATCTCTTATTAATCGCAGCTAAGTGTTAAATATACCAAGAAAACGACTCCTAGTTCCTCCAACCGCTGTGGCCGTGGTTGTCCCTGAAATATATCAGGCACATATGTATGTACGAGCAAATAACGGCAGTATGGAGAGGCGGGCGGATGGCCGTAGAGGCCGCACACGCGGAATAACGGGGAGTTCCACTTCCAAAAGTCTAGCAGAGCACCAGCGGTCCCTCCATATCGCCGTTCGAGTAGTGTCTGTTGCCCGCTACCTGGTATATAGTAGTGTCTATGAAATCACTTGGCACACATGTGGGAACACAGTCAGTAGCGGCAGTATGCGGAGTAGCGCCGGCCGCCGCTGTCGGCCGCCGCTATTGACGTATCACAGGGGCCGAACACGCGGAATAACGGGGAGTTCCACTTCTAAAAGTCTAGCCGGGCGGCAGTGGTCTCTCCATATCGCCGCTTGAGAAGTTAGTGCCCGTTGCCCGCTATAGTAGTGTCTTTGAAATCGCTCGGCACACATGTGGGAACACAGCCAGTAGTGGCAGCATGCGGAGTAGCGCCGGCCGCCGCTATTTAGTAGTGCCCGTAGTTTATTTTTATTTTTTCCGGCTGGCACACACCGACGCTATGTATCTGTAGAGGGGTCATGGCTTTGCAAAAATGCCAGGGGACGGCTAGTCAAGGGGAAACGTCCAGCCGTCAAGAGTGTCACACCGATCGTTCCAAACTAAAACCTAGTAGTTCGGCGTCAGTCAAGGTACGACATAAAATAATGGAAAAATTGACGTCAAAGGGGTCAAAAGTGCCGTCTCGCCAGGTCAAGGGAGTCAAAGCGTCGTCTCCTCATCCTTGCTGCGTAACATAGTATTGAAAACGAGCGAAGCGAGCTTCCAACGTACGACGGCGCCAAAAAAATGGAACAATTTCCAGCGTCGCGTGCCCGAATCTTCGTGTCCCGTCCGACCATCAGAATCTCCCGAAAACAACACGCCGAAGAACGATCGAAAGCTTTCTTCAAGCATACCGCCCTCGGACACAACATCAGCTGTAAGCAGCAGCAGCAGCAGCAGCAGTAGTGTCATGGGAACGCTTCCCGTCAACGCAGACAGTTGATGATGGTCACAAAATATCCATCGGCACGAGCCTCTATTAAATAGCGAGAGATAAAGATACACAGCATGTTAGTCTGGTACGTACGTTGGTTGGAAAAAAACAAATACATCTTAGCTGTGCCATCGAGGGAATCCTCGTAATCACAGAGCAGTAATACGAAATATTCACCAGCTGATATTTACAAGCGGTGCGTGAAAATTCGATCGCGCATGCGATATTCGACGCGTGTAGGTCCTCACGAAGAATAAAAGATAAATCGGCAACTCGCCTGAGTTGGAATTTTAGCCTTTGTTTGTGATACTTTTACTCTACACCTCAATTTGCGTTCATGTTTCGATATCTTACGACCGGCGACTTTCTAGACAACCGTACGAGTCACATAACAAAGGATATTATATCGTATGATGTGGCTCGCCTTCCGCAAATATGCCCAATAATTTAGAGGGTTTTGGTATGGAATTCGGAGCATGTCGTGTGGCCTAACCTTGTGATGGAATACCAGGTACAACTTGATGTTAATGTTAATGTTAATGTGGTGCATGTATTCCTAGTAAAGGAACTTCGGGCAATATCGTATGGTCAAAATTTGAGCAAAAGTTATACTTGATCATGCCATACAAGTTGTTATACAAGTTTTAGGGTGTGCGCGTACGTAAGCAAATTTAATATTATACAACGTGTACCTCGCAGGGTTTGTTGAGTATGCGCGGAGTAAGGCTGTCAGGTGTCACACAGTCTTGTGGGAGGAATACTTATAATAGGTGGCAGGCGTGTGATAGAAGCCGTGTTTTCCCCGTGATGTCTATATCCTTGGTGTAATCGCCGTTACAAACCGAACACGTGACGTCCGAGGCGGACGGGCGTCTTCACTCTGTCACCGAAATCTGACGGGCAATAAATACACTCTGACGATGCAATACGAGTCCCTCCAACCATGATCACGAGTGAGTGCTGTTCACCTCGCCTAATTGCAGACGAACTCTATGTCACGGCCCACACGCTCAACTACGCTGTGAGTACGAACCTCGGGGAGTGTCGTGCGGCCTAACTTAAGGAAATTGCATCATTTACAAGCAGGCTCCAGACGTTTAATTACGCTTGGAGGACGGAACTCGGGGAGTGTCGTATGGCCTAACCTTACAGCTTAGGAAAATGCTATATAACTTACACCACTTAGGAATTGGGGGAATGTCGTGTGCTCCCCTGGTTTGGTTCTCGTGCAGTTATGACATATCAGAAGGGACATGAATAAAAACGTCTGCGTCAAGCCCCAAGAGCTCTGTGCTTGAGAATATTAGTACTCGTCGTGTTGGTCCGCTACGTAATGCAGGGAGAAGTCCTCAACAGACGCAGCAGCAACGAACGAGTGGAAATGGATGCATACCCCCGTGGTGTTGGTTTGCAATGCTTCGAGAACTCCTCAACAGAAGCAGCAGCACCAACGAATGAATGCGTAACCATGCATGTATACCCTTTATGTTCCAGGCAGATGGTACACGTGATTGATTAGATTACGTTCATGACGTTTTGCCGCTGTGAATGTACGAAGTATACAAGGATACCATGACGTTGCGCGGAAAAGCTTTCCGTACTGCCGGCAGCAAGTAGCAAACAAACAGCAACTACAAGCAACTAAGAGACTTCAAGCTAGCACGCACTAGAACGCACCCGTTGCAACTCTATCCGCAGCATGATGTCTTGCGCATGCAAACATAGACATCATATTCACAATTACACTGGGCGTAGCGAGGAATCTGGCACCTAGTCTACGGGTAGAAAGCGAACCAAAACCAGCAGTCTAAATGTTCCAAAAGCTCCCGCTTCTGGCCAAACCGCCATCAGCCAGCGCCCGCAGCTGCAGTAGCAGCAGCAGTAGCAACATAAATAGCAGTAGCAGCAGCGGCGGCAGCAGTAGACATACCTAGGAATGACGTAGGTGCGAAGATAATGACAGCGTACCCCTACATGATCGACTAGGGAACATTCATGAGCCATCCCCAGGTTACAGGCCTTATCATCGGATTACGTAGGGTTCGGATGTGTTGCTTTAAACCCGGCGATAGTTCATTAATGTCCCCGATAGTGGAAAAACGGGGATAATTACGAGTCATCCCCGGGTTACATGCTTTATCTTTTCGGGTTAGGAAACACGGGGATGGTTCATAAACGTCCCCGATGTCGCACTACGGGATATTCAAGAGCCATCCCCAGCTTACATGCCTTATTATTTCGGGTTAGGCATTGCTTCGAACCCGGGGATGGTCCATAAATGTCCCCCTAATTGCAAACAAAATAGCGAGTACGTACAGATAGCATAAATAAACAGTCGTGAAAGACGTGAACGTCACGACTACGGAGACATTTAGGAGACATCCCCGGTTTTTCAACCTTACATTTCGAACTGGGGGTTGCGACAAGGTTGGGGGTTTTCGGGGTGGGTGCCGGCCGGTCTCGAGTGAAGGGAGGTTCCCAGGAGCTCTAGCAGCGACGTGAATTGACGGGTCTATGGCGTGATAAAACACCTACCTCGTATTAATAGGGTTAACACCTAGGGATAGGGTTGTACAACACGAGAAACGCTGCCGTAGGGCTTCGCTGTCGTTTCGCGCTGTTCATTGGGAGCCCCAAGCGCTGCACGGCGCGTTCATGCAGCGCGACACGGCCTGATTGATGAAGCTGGACTTTCGGCCAGTCACTATTTTTTAACGCCACCGAAACACGCGGTGGAGTCTGCGAACGCCCCTGCCGACCACGAGCCGAGCGAAAGGTTGCGGTTAGGCTTGGGCTCGGCTTGGGTCTGGACCGACGAGCAAGGTTGGAATTGACGAGGCTGCGCTGAACGAACGCGAGTGCAGCGCAGCGCAGCATGCAGGGCCCTGCTCTTTGGGAGTTGGTACGCTGGACAGGACGGATGACAAAACGCCGCCGAAAAGTGTAAAACACAAGGTTGGAAAACCCGGGGGTGACCCTTGAATGTCCCCATAGTCGTGATTTTCACTTTAGTTACGACTACGCCCGCGACGTTTATTTCGCGACCATAATTCGCTACCATAAAAAAACTACAGATATTACAAGCACGGGACAACCCGAAACCTGTGGAACAAAAACTACAGATATTAGAAGCACGGCGACAGATTGACGCAGGTCGGTGCTCCATAATCTGCTGTACGACACCGCACCACATTCCCCCCAAGGAAAAGGCCAAAAAAATACCAAGGGTTGGTAGGTTGGTGGTGACTTTTCACTAATTGTGTCAGATATCAAAACGTCGTTGCAAATCTTATCGGCCAGGGGAGTGGAGAGTGGAGAGGTTTTGTTGTCGTTCCATAATATCTGCAGCAGTTCCAGAACACAAACCAAGGTCGTTCCGACTATTACTGCAGCACAACCATAATGCCCAAAGCTTCTTCCTAGAATCCCACAGTTCTTTTTTTGGTCATTTCGCATATCACACCCATTTCTTCGTACTTGCTGGTATTCTTTCATTATTTCTCTTTCTCCCGTTCCTTTGGCAATTAATTGCAGCCTTTCCTTTCCTTTCCGATCTTCTTTCATCACATGCTTCAGGACACCTGTGGTTTGTTTTGCTTTCTTTTCTTTCTTCTTTTCCGTTTCCCTTTTTTTTCGCATTTTTTATGGTCTCGCATTGATCTTGTTGTGTTCTTGCACCCGGAACGCTAGCACTTCATTTGCTTTACCCTGATGAATTGCGACTGCTGTGTCGTTTTACTCTGTCTCAGTCTGTGGCCGCAGAATTTGTTTCTCTTTAGGATGATTCAGCACGGACTCTGGGTTTACTGACGCCGTGGAGTAGAAAGAACGGTTCGATGTGAAGACAGCGAACACACTCCCTCATGGCCTACTCACTCGTACACGCAACTCAGATCCAGGCTCACTTGGCAGACTCTTCTCGCTCCCCCCCACCACGAGTGCGTGCCTTTATTTTATTGCGACAAGTCTTTAGCATTATGTTCCCTCGTCGACTCGCAACGGACAGAGGGTATCTACTACCAGGTATTAATATTAACAGAAAATCGTGAAATTAGAAGCTAGCGGCGCCAGGAAGGCTAGCAGTGTGGTTGGAGGTGGTGCCGAGAGGCTAAGCTAGCTCCACGAGAACGTACCTGCATTCTCTCATACCAGACCTCGTGCAGCGTATACTATGAACAAGTGCCTAAATACCAATATTCGGTAACGCGTTCGTTACTCTTCACACCACGTTGCTTGCACACACAGCATCTGCAGTAGGAGGACGTCACGATTCCATCAGTTGGGTAAAAATGAAAAAAATACACTTCATTCAGCTGTGTGATACAGAAAAATGAGAAAATGATCAAAACTCATCATCTTTGCAAGCTTGCAAGCTGCGCGTGATACTTCGATCGATGTACAGGCCCTTTTTTGGTACTTTTGCTCATCCCATCCATTACCTTAGCGAGCGTCGGTCAAACAAGTCAGTCAAGCCTGTCTGGCAAGGCATTTCCATCTGTCTAGACGGATTGTCCCCTATCGCCGTGGTAAAAAAGGCCTCCATGGTGTGTGGAAATCCCCTGAAAAAAATATTTCCCTTCATCCCATTTAGTATCCTTGAACTACTCTCGCGTTCCCTCCCGGTAATAGCTCAGACCCGGCGTCACATAGCGGGCCCTCCTCCGCCCTCCCCGATATGGTATGTACTCGTACGTGCTTTCATTTTTGTCGCGAGAATACTTCAACAATTCAGCATTTTCTTCCATTGTTGACTCGCGTCGAATTGTGCGTACCCACGCTGCTAGGGGCTCTCAGCAGTTGATCCTTTTTCTGCATTTTTTGGACATATACTCGAAATCTTACCACGGCGGGAATCGAACTCAAGGACCAAAGCTCGTAGTATTCGAGGGCAACCACTAGTAGACCACCGGGCGCGACCGGCCTCTTGCACATATTTTATATTATATATTTCGGTAGTAAACCTTGAGCGTTTCCAAAAACAGATTTTTTTTATGTCCCCGGGATTTTCCGTCAAGGGTTTCTGTCAAGGCGTTTTCCTTGACAGCGTCTGTCAAGGCGTCAAAGTGCCACCTCCTGATATCTTTGGTCGGGCCGGGCCGTCGGATCTACCGCCACGCTGCCACTGCTGTTCGAATTCATTTTTTTTTTTTTTCATCCTCCAGCGGATGGGCAAAATAAAGCACACTTCCACGTATTTTCATACGCGTCGTGTGTCGATTTAAGATTAGTCGATTAGGGGAGCCCCTATTTGCAGGACGGGCCTGCAACGAATTCTTGCAGGACGTTTTGGCACACTTTTGTCCCAGCTACCTGCACAGACCCCACCCAACCCCAACCCTAACCCTAACCCTAACCCTAACCCTAACCCCAACCCCAACCCGACCCCTGACCGTTCGACCGGTACGTGGGGCTAAAAGTGCCCTCGCGCGGCTTCGCCGCGCGTTCGGCAGGCGTTTGTAAAAAAAAAACGCGGGCAATAAAAAGCGGCAGGTGGCCAATCAGAGGCACGTCCTGCAAGAATTCATTGCAGGGCCGTCCTGCAAATAGGGTTTCTCGTCGATTAGGCAATCTAACTGCCAGGTATCTAAATGGTGAACCTCGAACACGACCAAGGTTGGTTGCAGTCAAGGGTTCAAATCTTGGTGCAGCAGAGCTTACCACGTTTTCGAGACGATGGTTGACGCACACTGTACGAGACGAAGGGGGTTCACCCTACTTGGTTGGTTTGTTGCGTTTCATTTGCTTAGGGTTAGGGTTACGGTATACCATTCAAAAAAGGATGTCAATCGTCGAAAAAGCGGTAAGGTACCCTTTCTCGGTGTAGGGACCGCTATCTGAATTTTTATTTCGCGGAGACGGCAACTGCCGAGAGCGCTTTACAGCGTGGGTAAGCACTATTCGACGCGAGTCGACGAGGGAAGTAACTCCTGAATTTTTCTCGCGATAACAAGGAAGGCGTGCGTGTACCGTGGTTGGGAGAGGGGTTAGAAGAGCCGCCTTGGTGACCCCGGATCTGAGATACCTGGTACTTATATTATAGCCAGGGAACAAGAGGAAGTAAAAGGCGCGGCTTCCGCCATCTTCGGTCCCGACCAAGATTTACAAATAGATTACCTTTTTTAGCAACATATTTAAGTCCGGGCGTAGCAGACCTCTACTTGTATCGGTTCTGAGCCTACTGCTGTATTCATCACAGATTCTTGCCTCTGCCTTCCACAAGCAATACCAGCACAGCAAGACGAAGAAGACCGCTCCGTAATCAATGGGATGCCTCTGGTGCTCGAAGATGTGGGTTGACGGCACCCCTGCCCCTTGACAGACAGCCGTCAAGGAACCCACTCCATGATCTATAATTGGTACAGCAGTATAATGATGTGCAAAGACGCCTTGACTGGTCAACACTAGACCGTCAACCGACATATTTGCCGGCGCTCTTGTCTAAAGGTCAACGAGGTACGATGTATGTGACAGATCTACCAGGTATTTCCTTTCGTCTAATATTTTGCGTAGTGTTCTTCTGCGTAGTATATTCGTTTCTCGGGAACAAGTTGCTCGGAATTAATGGACGGAGATTTGGTGCTAATGAAACGCTTAACCCCTTTGGAGCCCCCGAACCCCTCTCTATTCTAAATCCAAGTAATTTTGTCCCCAAAAACGGTATTCCAGTTGTAAAGGGGTTAACGCCGTTACAGCTGGAAACCTTTTTTCGGAAAAAACTTCTTGAAGTGAATATAGGGAGGATTTCGGGGCTCTAAAGGTCAAATATGTCAGGAGACGGCCCGTCAAAGGTCAAAGTCCAGCGGGCAAGGGTGTCAAACCAAGCCTTTGACACAAAAACCTAATAGTTTGGCGTCTGTCAAGGTAATTTTTGGGAAAACTACCGTCTGTCAAGGGCTGGAAGTGCCCTATATATTTGCTGAAGTTGCCCACTGGGTTTGAATCGAAACATCAAATTTTGCGTCATCATTCTGCTATTAATAGCTTCACGACCTCGCACTTTCCCTCGTTTCCTACGAGATGAACATTCCTCCTGTGCTGTAAAAGCACACCCGCCTGTCGCTGGCTGTCGCTGGCTGTCGCTGCGCATGCTCTAAATAAAGGTCCACGTACGTCGCACATTTCTGCGTAGGTAATCTTAGGTATTGAGGTAATGCAGTAGGAACTAACGAAGGATAATTTTCGTAGCAGCAAATGCACAACATGAACCTGACGGACACATCATATCATCACCGCCGGTCGCCAAGGTGGCGTATCAGGTTATCCTCGTGCCTGGTATAATACCTGGTAGGTCAGTTTCGTGAGTCCTATTCCCTCCGAGTGCATACTCGTACAAAATTCGTGGAGTTTTTCTTGTGCACAAATTGTCATGCGGAAAACGCGAGAGCGTGAGTTAGCAACACTCGATGAAAAATCGACAAAAAGTGGGATTGCTGAACCCTATGCGCGATAAAAATTGAAGGCAAGAACCGGGGGGAAGAAGGGGGAGAAGGGACCACACCTGTGACCGCGGCTTGTCCAGAAGCTGGAAAGAAGATGTGTGTGGGGGGGAAAATACATACTCCGAGTATATATGTATATATATATTATAATATATATATCTAGTATAAAATTATATTACAGTATAAAACTAAATATATACGAGATATATGGTATATAAAAATATTTAGTCTATAGTCTATACAAGTATCGTGGTATATTCATGGTAGAAAACAAGCCTGCGTCATAGGTTGTCTTTCGTTTTGGAAGTACGGTACCATTACGATACGGTACGGTACGGTTGTAGTAGTGAGAATGCCTTTGGGAGCATTGTGGTGCAAGAAAGGGTTAAGACGCCCCAAGGTATGAACCGTACGGAAATGTCGACTTCTACGTACCGGTACTCTACGTAGATGTGAAATGACACCACTCCAGCTGCAAACAGCCGTAGTACAAGATGCCAACAAGATACCACTGCTCCGGCGGCAAATAGTTAGCAGTGGTCAATTACGACGCGTCAGTCGCAAGTTCTCAAACGATTCGCAGCTTTCGTTTTCCACACGCAAGATGGGAGATGGAAGATGTCACTTGTGCTGTAAATAATTTTTTTTTATTTTTTTTATTAGAGCTCCATAACAAAACTGAAAAGGGCTCGTCGTTCTGATGCGCATAATTAAATCCAGCAAGATGACGATGATGGTGATATGGCAAACTGAAAAGGAGGTCGTCGTTTTGATGCGCAAAAATAAAACCGGCAAGATGACGATGATGATGGTGGTATGCATGGCGCAAGGCGGTGATAGTTCTTGGTATGTTTGTACTCTGTATGTGAGAACAACAACAACAACAACAACAACAACAACAACAACAACAACAGCAGCAGCAACAGGGCGTCTACGTTCATATTTGACAGTTCCAAGTATGTGCAAGCAACGCGAGGGCGCAAAGTAGTTTAATATGTGGGTCGCTCTTTAGTGACCGTGAGACGAGCATACAAAAACTACAGAGTAGCTACAGCAACAGCGGCAGCAAATAGAGCGGACAGGCCAGGTCCCGTCTGCCCATACATATTTTTTCGACAATTCATGTGCCTTTATTTTCACCGCGAAGATAATCTAGCATTTTCTTCCCTCGTCGACTCGCGACGAATTGTACCTACCTACCCATGCTGCAAGGCGTTCTCAGTCAGTTGATTCATTTTTTTGTTTGCATTTTTTGCACAAAAAATAATGTCTTACCAAGGTGGGAATCGAACTCAACGACCAACGCTATTATTAATAGTAGTATTCCAGGGGTAACCACTATAAATATCAACTACCAGGTACCAGGTACCGGTATTCATCAAGCTATTAATTGACCACCGGGGGATTGGACGTCAGAAAGTGGCATATTGTTTACAGTTAGTTTTGCGCGTGTACGAGGGGTCCAAGGCGGCAATCCATCACGCATCACCTGACCGATCAGATCATGTCTGATCTGGGTCCCGCAGAATCGCAGAATAGCAGCAAGAAAGTTGCCCAAAGCAAATGTACGCGGTCTAAAGCAAGCAAAGCGATCACAAGCTGCAGAAAAAACGGCGAGAGAAATAGTAATGTTGAGGCTCGAACACAGGCGCTGGAGCGGGCAAAAACGGGTGCAATCTAATCTGTCTGCCCCAAACAAAACTTCCAACTGCTGGTCGTATTCTGGTATGGTAAGCGGCGTACCTTTCACTACTTCCATACTTTATCCTAGATAAAATCTGATCCATAAGTCACGTTTTTCCTAATCTGATTCTTCCTCCGATCTAAAATCAATCAACAACAGACCTATCCATGTATTCCATGCTTCTCTGTCTGCGAGCAAGCACATAGGCATGCATGCATGCTGCTCCCTCTCTCCCTCCTTCTCTCTCTGGGAGGTACCCTGCTGGAATGACACCTACCTGCTATATCACATGCGAGCATTGTGCCTTCGTACCTGGTATCCTTTTTTCAATTGCTGGTCGCATTCCAGTGGTACGTGGCGTACCTTTTGTGTACCATACCATTCCGAAATCATCCACGAAATCAATGCTTTATCCTAGATAAAACACACACAACACCACGAAGTAGTCTGGACTGCTATTGCTCCTTCCTGCTCTCCACATTAACCCATCTCCCGACACCTCACTGAGAGCGCGTGGGCATGGATGCATACTAACGCCATCCTCCCCCTCTCTTTCTCTCTCAGGCTCACCTTGACTGAACCAGTGCTCGTCACCACGCAAGAGTGCTCGAATCCCGCCGACACTCCGGAAGGGTCTTGGGCAAAAGCGGTCTGCGGAGCAACAAAAAGCACCGCCACCGCCCCCGCCGCAAAAAATGCTCGAAAAATCGCACCACCACCACAACCACTGCTGCTCTTCCTTCTCCCATCACCACCAACACAGCGCATTTCTGCCTCACTGCAGGGCCCTGAAACCAAGCTGCTGTAGCCAGCCATGCTATCCCTCGAGCGATTGCGATGCCCTCTAGGCCTATGCTCAAAAGCACGCATATTTTTCAAAAGTAGACCTGCTGCGTGAGATGTTCCAGGATAGAGGACCCCAAGTCGGATTTGTTGAACGCGGAAATAACTATGATGGACGCAGGGTCGTCGATTTGCTATTACAGGTTAGGTTGCCACCGAGCGCCCGCAGAACGGTGCTCGAGGGAGAGTGCTGCCGCGTCGAGGGGCCTTTGAGGAAGGTTCCCTGATGGGTCGTTGGGACTTTAGTAGTGTTGCTGGTGCTGGTGCTGTGGTTCCCTGGTGAATAACGGGAGGATAGATGGTCGGCTTGTTGTGTTATGTTAGTGTAGGTCGCACCAACAAATAACTAAAACGGAACACGCTCCCAGAACCCTAATTTTAGCAGTGCAGTCCCGATGTAGGTACTTAACGACATTGAAATTAGAGATAAAAATAGATATTTTAAAAAAAACTTGAAAAATAAACTAGCAATTAAATTTTTGGAAACGAAAGTTTCCAAATCAAAAGTATCACACACCATGGGGTTTTAGAACTGCACTCCCGACATGCGAACAAAGCACATGAAATTAAAGTAAAAATTACGAGCTGAAAAAAGGCAAATCGAAACTATTTTAGTATGTAATAAAAAAAACGAAAGTTGCCAAATAAAAACATGTCAGATAAAAACATGTCAAAAATGACTTGGTTGATTGATTGCCAAGGGGCACTGGGCTTGATTGATGAAACAGTGCCATGCTCCCTTTCGACGCGGGAGGGGTAAATGGGGAGGACCTTTATTGCGGGAGAGTCTGAGACGTGCTCTCACCGGTGTTGATCGTGATCGCCTTCTTTTGTCCGTCTTCTGCAGGTAAAAAGGATCCTGTCTCCAAAGATTAAGATTCCCTAGTGAAGATGTCTGGTGCTACACTAAAATAGTGGTATAAAAAACACGGCACGCAATCCGACGCGGTGTACAGCAGTACCCGAGGGACTATACGTGCCCTATGTCGGCGAAAGGAGGCCGGGGTCTTCTATGCGGGCACAGCAGCCGCGGGCAGGCAGCAGTGACGACCGCTTGTGTAGCACGCACGTTGGGTGGGACGGGCACGGAGAACTCTGCTGCTGCTATAGCAACCGCCTGGTCCAAATTTCGAGCTGGTGAGGTTAAATGAACCCTGTGAATAAAACAGCAGCAGCATACACGTGTACTCGTAGGGGAAAATAATACGCAAAATACAGAAAATCTCAAAGCCCTCGTGTTGTATCCCTTTGAGATTTTCATGGAAAGTTCCGAATTTTCTCAATTCCGACTGTCGTTCCAGGATTTTGGCATGATCACTAAGTAAGTCCAGTATAGGGTTCCGACGTTCTGAATAAGCCAGTATTCCGATATACGTCGATCCAAATCGCGTGGGGCGACTGGGGAATTGCACTGTATAAGGTGGCTTCCCCCAACAAGGCGGTCATATTTATTTGGCACACCACGGCGCCTTCACTGGGGGACCTGATTAATATAGTTCCCCCCCCCCAAAATGATTGGTACTAGAAATAATATCGAGCAATACTTACTTCCGACCATATTCATACCACGTTGTAAAATAATGTACTGCTGTACGACATGACCTGTGGCAAGGAGTACAAGCGAGTAATTATATATCATAGATTCATTCAGTAGATTTTGATTTCTGGATTTTTTCAAATGTGTTCGCTCCTTTTCCTGCCTCTTTCGCTCTACTAGAGCGGCGTAGAGCTCTAGATTCTAGAGCCGCGGACGCGCGCCCAAGCCGTGCAACCAACCGAGAACCGGGCAGCGAACATTTGGCCGGAGCGTATTCGCCACAGAGCACAGCAAAAGCAACATGATGACATACAGCCACACAGAAGAGCTAGAATAGTAACTACTTGTTGCAGGGGCAAGGGGTCAACGGGCGACCAACGTGCACATACATCAATCAGCCGGGACTGCTACTACTCTGTGCAACGTACCGTCCGTGTACATTATTAGTTTTAACCAAAACACGCAAGATAACACACACATTATCACTTACATAAATCCTGGTGGGATGAAGTGCTGTGTGCTGTGGGAACCGATTTTTGCTCCCGAAACCAACGAAGCAAGCAAACAAAGCAGTGAGTTACACACAGAAACGAAAATAACTGGAGCGACTTTGCGACTTTCTCCGCGCATAGAAGAAGAAGCGTCTCGCTCGCGGCGTTTGCTTGTTGGCGCTGCCCCCCCCCTTTGTTTGTCAGAAGGTACTGCACACCTTACCACATTTTCGAAAAAAAATAGTTGATTGATATACTCTTCAAATTATTAAAAAAAATGAAAATACACTCCAGCTGTGAGATCGAAGATTTCGTCGAAACTCATCTTCGCAAGCTGTGTGTGATACTCCGATCGCGCGTATTACGAGTTGTTTTGTTTTGCTCATGAATCTGGAATTATTATTAATGAGTGCTGGATCTTATCCACACTCCACCTAGCATATATAAACGCACCCGATGTAGACTGCCACTTTCTAACCTCAAGAAACCCTACCTTTCTTTAACCCCACCTTAAAAACAGTCTCCTTATCATTATCCTCTGTAAACTCCCACACCATTATACATGCCATACCTCCCACCCCCCCCCCAAAACCCACATTAATAATTTGTTCTTACTCTCCCCCCTCCCCACTTAGTCCCCTGTCCTGGTTGAATTCCTCCGGCCACTGCGTTAGACGCTAAAACCCTTGAAACCTTATCCTCCTCTTCTCTTGTCGCTCTTACGTACATCATAAAAGCGTCACTCTCCCACCTCCCTTGACGCTGGATTTCCAATGTCGACACCCCTCCTGCTGCAATTCTCGTTGCTCCCCCAATCCTCCCCGAATGCAACGCATACTCCTTCGATACCAGCCCTTGTTTCCCCACTAAATCCCTTAGTGATACTGTGGCCTGGTTACGAGTCCATACCCTCCATCTCTCTCCGTCCGCGTATGTAGCGAGAGGACAGCTCAATTCCAAGTTAGGATACACCAACATCAATTCGAGCATCACCTCAAATCCACCTATCTCACCTCTCAAATGTGACACAGACGGTGGCATGCTATCCCAATTGAAATTAGTCGCACCCACTACCGTTTTCTTGCGTGAAACCACCTCGCCATACCTCTTTTGATCTCCTTTTGACCCTCTGAACAAAAGTTCTACCCGATCCGCGCACCGCCACAATTGCGGCGCTGACAGTTGTACCATAACACAAAAAAAAGAAACGTCTCCCCTCGTTACACCAAAATCTTTGTGGATTTTTCCGTCGTTGTATGCAAACATCTCAGACGCACGGCCCAAGAAAAAATACGAAACCGCTAGCATCATCCACATCACTTTCCCCCCTTCTCCCCACTCTGGAACATTTGACAAGCCCTGTTTTAGCATAACCCACGATATTGGACGCCGAACCCGTTGAGGTTCGCCCTTCAGTGCGCTCTCTCTCGCAATACCTGCCTTTACAGATTTCACGATAAAATGCTTCATCGGCAATTCTATCCCCACACGGCGATGAAAATGCTGGACTGCTACCAATTTTCCTTCGACCGTCGATGATTTATTCCCACGGGAAAAATGCAAATGAGCCATATACTTCGCGATCTCTTTGGCTACCGCCTCCTCTCCCAACTCCATGTCCAAATATACGCTTCTATGTACAGCCACTAAACGCCACTGCGTCCACATACGCCAGGCAGCTTCATAAGTGACGTTAGTCGAAGGAGCCACTCCGACCGTCGAGAGTAAGCCTGCAAGACTCCCGAACACATCGTCCCACCACTCTTCCCCAAACTCGCCTCCTGCCAATTAACACGCGGGTAAAGGGAAGATAAGCGCGAATTAATCGTTTCGCGAGGCCACCTCGAAATGCCATCAGCCAATACATTTGCGACCCCTGGAATATGCGCAGCTTCAAAACACCAACCAGCGCGCATTTCTATCCTCCCCAAATATCGCATCAAAAACGCGGCTCTCGGGTCACGTGTTCCCCCACATTTGTTCACCTACGTCGCCGCCGATACGTTGTCGCCAAACATAACAACGGGCGCGCCCTCAACTCTCGAGTGGTCCAACTTCTGTACCACCATCACATACGCTGTTATCACCATTGCCAGCAATTCCAACAAATTTATTGAAATCGCGTTATGCTCTGCGCATTTGGTCCCCACCACAGACCTACTTTTCTCTTCCTCCGTTAAATCGTATCGCCACCACACTCCCGTCTCTGCGCAAAACCCACCGACCGCACTTAGAGTAGCGTCCGATAACCAGTGCCGTTCCGGGTCCCATTGCGTGTGGTAAAAAAGAGGTGAATACAAAGACACCCCGGCAACCAAACATGGTTCTCGTAGAGCCCATTTCCACCATCCCAGGTCCGCATGAAACTCTTGACCTAATTGTACAATAGTGCCCTTCGGGACCGCAGCCAATTGCGTGTCCCCAGTCTCTTCCTGCCCTTCAAGTCCTACCGTCAACAGTAACCTCCACACAAAGAAACGACCCGGCCTCACCACCTTGGCCACATGACGCAATTTCCCTGTCAAACTCCACATCTCTTTTGCCGTTGCAGTCTTTCTAGTCGACGGCCATTGTTGCAAAAGTTGTAAGATCTCCACCCGTTTTCGTTCCGGCAATTTCATCCTCATCCGTTGGGTGTCAATATCGAAACCTGATACTTCTTGACACACCGCCCAATTTGTCAATTTCTTTTGTGACAATACGGGCACCGGATTTTGGTTAGAATTTCCAAACATCCTTAAGTGATCCGAAATCGCAGAGAGTGTTGCTAGAATTAGTCGACTCTCGTTTCCCCGCTTACATGCTTCCAACATTTGCATATCGTCAACATACATCTCAGCGTAAAACTCCCCCTCTGGTTTTCCCTGTGGTTCATGCACGATGACAACACCGGGAGGAGCACACGTCGCACTCACCCCTTCCGCAGGAACCAACACTTTAACATCTCTTGCTATCACACGCGCGTCTGGCAAAACCACTGCTGTGTTAACGTCAGTATTGCGATGCGAATGAAGAATTGCCGCGGCCATCAAACCCCACCATCCCGGTGACGAACGCCATCCGAACGCCAGCCTAAAATCAATGACAATGTACTCCCCTACCACGTATGAAAATATCGGCGCCTTTTTCCACTCGATATGAACTCTTCTAAATGCGTCCTTCACATCCATTTTTGAAATGTAAATGGGTACGTCCGCGCCAACTTGCTCTCTGCGAACGCACGTTTGCGCGATAAATCTGAATAGAACGTCCCCCAAATCACACACCGGGGCTTTGTCGAAGTCTGTGTCTGTGTTTACTCCTGCTCCTACTGTCAGATCCAAAATCACTCTTAGCTTTTGTCGTTCATCTACCACAGCCAATGGTGATATCCGCAGGCCACGAACCGTATGTGCTATAGATCGGTGTAGCGGCAATACCCTACCACTCACAATATCCTCCATGAGTCTGTCAAGCAGCAAATCGCCATGCTGTAAAGTGCTCGAATGATTCCCGTATTGCAATGATGCGTCCAAATCTCCTCCATCGATAACATCGACTGGCACTCCGTGCCTAACAGCTTGCATCAAACGCTCCATGTCATAAAAACCTTTCGAACCAAAATGCCGCTCTATCAAGTTTGCATCACGATGAGATGCCATCAATTCGCCGCCAAAACAGGCGGCGACCTTTCCCATCATTCCATCACACTTTATAGCCCCTTCTGTTGCAATATCCGCCAGTTTTCGCAACACGTTTAATGCTTCAGACCTCTTGGCAGCTTCCACCGACCGTGCTTTGTATTCTGCCAGCCTCGCCTTTTTCTCGTGATACTCCTTCCGCAATCCCGTCATTCGCATCGGAATGTATCTATACTCCGAACCATTCAGATCCATTCCCTCACAGTGATCATCACCTGGCCGATACATCAACGGTATTGTTTATCACGTGATAATCAGTAATGTGAATCACGTCCTATCGAAATCCTCCTTGTCGAAAAACAAAATTTATGTCCCTTGACGTAATCAATGTTTCCCTTCGACTTTCCGGTGTTTCCCCGATTTCAAAATATCATATGGTAGCGTGAATACACTGCCTGCGACATTATGGTCCATCCGTTGATTGTAATCAAAGATTTTCTTCGTTTACAAATGGTCCAACCCTTCACAATAGTCAATACGACATGGTCACTTTCGTATTATGGTCCATCCTATAACAGTTTCTTCATAACATTCAGTGAACAAAGTCCTCCTCATATTATAGTCCTCCTCGATAATTGATTTTTTCCACTCAATTGTCCCAAACCCTCCCTTTATTATAGTCAGTGAACGTAATCCACTTTCTATCATGGTCCATCCATCCCTTCATAATAGTCAGTAGACATAGTCCACTTTCTATCATGCTCGATAATTGAATTTTTCCACTCAATTGTCCCAAACCCTCCCTTCATTGTAGTCAGTGAACGTAATCCACTTTCTATCATGGTCCATCCATCCCTTCATAATAGTCAGTAGACATAGTCCACTTTCTATCATGGTCCATCCATCCCTTCATAATAGTCAGTAGACATAGTCCACTTTCTATCATGCTCGATAATTGAATTTTTCCACTCAATTGTCCCAAACCCTCCCTTCATTGTAGTCAGTGAACGTAATCCACTTTCTATCATGGTCCATCCATCCCTTCATAATAGTCAGTAGACATAGTCCACTATCTATCATGGTCCATCCATCCCTTCATAATAGTACACTTTCTATCATGGTCCAATCATCCCTTCAAAATAGTCAGTAAACATAGTCCACTTTCTATCATGGTCCGTCCTTTGGCCTCTCTTCATAATATTCGGTAAACCAAAATCCACCTCATATTATGATCCTCCTCGAGAAAAAAAAAAAATGGTAACCAATCATGGTCCATCCAACCCTTCATAATAGTCAGTGAACCTACTATAGTCCACTTTCTCATATGGTCAAACCAAAATCCACCTCATATTATGGTCCTCCTCGAGAAAACAAAAAAATTGGGTAACCTATCATGGTCCATCCAACCCTTCATAATAGTCAGTGAACCTAGTCCACTTTCTCTCATCCCTTCATAATAATCAGTAAACATAGTCCACTTTTTATCACGGTCCATCCATCCCTTCATAATAGTCAGTAAACATAGTCTACTTTCTATCGTGGTCCATTCTTTAGCCTCTCTTCATAACATTCGGTAAACCAAAATCCACCTCATATTATGGTCCTCCTCGAGAAAAAAAAAAAAAAAATGGTAACCTATCATATGGTCCATCCAACCCTTCATGATAGTCAGTGAACCTACTATAGCCCACTTTCTATCATGGTCAAACCAAAATCCACCTCATATTATGTTCCTCCTAGAAAAAATTAAATTAAACAAACAAACAAAAAAACAACACAAAAAACAAAACACAACCACAAAAACCAACACCATTTTTACGTCCGAATACGTATTATGATATCCATTCCCGTTTCCACGAAACCTTCCATGTATGATATATGTACGTACGAGTATATATGCACATGATATACATGCCGCCCTTCACTCACCCATCACATCCTTCAACGAGACCGACTTTGGAAGAGGCACACCCTGGTGTTCTAAAGACCTAGACGATCCGTCCAAGTTTGTAGTCCACGACGCTGGTCCCCACCTCCCCCCCTGCAGTACATCGCCTGCTGGTCGACTCGTTGTTGGCCCCGTAGAAAAACGGAGCCCGTGTCCTCATCCACGAGTACCCCCCCCCCTACCACGACCACCCGAACCACCCCCACCCCCATATGTTGACGGGCCGAAGGAAACCCCTGACGGCGCCCCCCCCCCCCCCCCCACTTCCACTCCCTCCTCCTCCTCCTCCTCCTCCTCCTCCGCCTCCTCCAAAACCGCCCCCGCTTCCAAACCCCCCCCCAGAACCGACACCGCCCGATGCCCCACCCCCCCCCCTAGAACTGCCGTTCGCCGCCTGCTTGTCGTGCTTAAAACGACACAACCGTCCCTGCAAGCAACCCTCATTCTTCCAATAGTGAATGCACGTGCCGCGTGGACAACCAGACGCTTCCAAATCTCTCATTCTCAACGTCGTAGAGCCGAGCGATTGTGTGGCCTGTGCCGGCTGACGCGGTTGAAGCGCTCCTCCCGCCACCGTGCCCTTTCTCTTTCCCAGCGACCCTCCTCCCTCTACGCTCCGCTTGTTCGTCGCACCCAATACTGACTGAAGAAGCACCTGTTGCTGAACCCCTGTAATTCGATCAGTAGCTGAGCGTGTCCTCGGAAAAACCGGCAGCGGCAGTTCTGGAACAACCTGGCCCAGCATGGGCGGACCGTTCGGGAACGCCGACTCGATGGCGGCCGCTACGTCTCCGATCCCCTTCGCCACGTCCTCGAAATCCTGATCAATCGACGCCGTGATCGCTTGAGATATGTGGGGCCCATACTCTCCCACGAAAACCTCCTGGTATCGCGCTGCGTACGTGAATAGCAGTTGTCGAACAGCGCGCAATTCCCGAAGAAAAGATTTTGCCCGGGCGTTGGCCCCAAAAACGGCCTCGAAACCACTCGTCAGCGCTGCAAATTGAACTTGAAACGTCGCCTTCGCGGCCACCGTTGTCCCCTTCCCCATCGCTTCCCCCCAAATCCCCTTCTCCGCCGCAAACTGATCTACGCGGATCCCCGAGCACGTTGTTAAGATCTTGAACACGGTATCGTTCACGACCAAATCCTCTCGGAGCATTTCTTGGATGCGCTCCTTGGTCAACGACGGCATCACTCCTGACAGCGCAAAAAATCGCTTGGTGTTCTCCTTACTCCATGCCGTAATCCGTCGTTTTGCGGCCTCTTTTTCTTCTGTGGAGCCGTTAGGATTTGGCACAACAACCCCCCCATCGCCCTGAGATGCCCCCCCCCCTGCCATTTGAACTCCCACTCCACCTCCCGCTTGTTGGTTTTGCATGGCCGCCACTTGTTCAGCCAGCCCTTGTATCATGGGCAAAGCAACCGCCAGCTGCTCAACTATGTTGGTAATGCGAAGGGTGTTCTGGCTTGTCTGATCTGCAACCGGTATCTGTGGTATACCCTGCTGACCAACGACTGCACCCCCACCCGCGACACCACCGACGGCACCCCCACCCGCGACACCCCCTCCCCCGTTCCCACCTTGTATTGCTCCCGGTGCGTCCTGAGCTCCAAGTTGAACCAACCCACCAACAACGTCACCGTCGTCGTGTTCCGCCGCATTTCCCGCAGCATCAGCCGCCGCAGCGTTCGCAGCAGCAGCGGCCGCCGCAGCCGCATCCGCAGCAGCAGCAGCCGCATCAGCCACAGCGTTTTCCGCAGCAGCAGCAGCCGCAGCAGCAGCCGCAGCAGCCGCAGCACTGCCTGATCCTTCTTCCCCTCCTTCATCCACGCCCAGTGGGTGCGCCGCTTTCCATGCAGCCGCAGCAGCCGCCGCTGCTTCCTGAGCACTCGCGTGTTTTCCCGACATCAGATATTGAACCCCCCTTCTTCTTTCTTCTTTCAACTCGCCACCTTCCCCCCAAGTGCCAGACCCCTGCTCGCATACACCCACGAGTAGAGTCCCGTACTCAGGTCTTCTTCCTTCTTCTCTCAAACCCTTCCCAGCCTCTGTCTTCCTAATTCAACCAACTGGTCCCTCACTGACTCGATAAACCTCTTCCCCACCCCCTCTCTTCAATCCGGCCAACGATTCAGTACCTCTCCACAAACCCCAGATTTCCTTCGTTCAATCTTCCACGTGTCCTCATTAAGTATATAGGTCGGCGACTCCCCTGACAACTACAGCAGTGCAGCTATCAGGGTCAACAGGGTGATGTTAGGCAGTCTGTGCGCGGAAACTATAAAACCCGTTTCTGAGGGGGACAAAATCTGACAGCTGTGGAGGGAAATGTATCCGTTTATCAAGTGAATCCTGTAAGTCGAATAACCGGTGAGGGGGGGGGCGGAGTTTTGAAGGACGCGGGGGCCTGGTTTTGATCAAAAGCGAGCGGGGTTGGAGGGGGGGGGGGGAAAGCGGGGGGGGGGGGGGGGGGGGGGGGGGGGGGGCAATTTGGGCGTGTAAGCTATAAATCCTTTCAAGGGGATAAATCTGACGGTTTTGGAAAAAAAAAAAAAAAATGCACCAGTTTATCGGGGTTGGGGCGGGGGTGGGGCGTGTGGGGCAGCTCAATCTGTGCGTGGAAACTATACATTATTTGGAGGGGATAAATGTGACGGTTTTGGAAAGAATGCATCAGTTTATCATGTATATCCTGGGGTAAGTCGTACAATCAGTGAGTAGAGAGAGGGCGGAGTGTTCGAGGGGGTGGGGTTGGGATGGGTTGGGGGGGGTTGGGAAGGTGGTGGGTGGGGGCGAGGGGGGGGGGGGGGGGGGGGGGGCGAAGGAAGGGTTTTAGGTGAGGGGTTTGCTGTACGTGTGGTGCTAGGTCTAGGCGATGGTGCGGGTGGTGGGGAAGAAGGGGTCGTTCGGGGCGGGGGGGGGGGAAACATCGGCATGGATGGCTCTCGAAAGATAATGAGGTGATATCCAGTGCGTGAAGTGTTTATTAATCTGGCGGATTTCGATATTAGGTGGGGCGTTTGAGCAAGGGAGAACGAGAAGGGGAAGGGGGGGGGGGGGGGGGGGAGAGGATTTTTTAGGAGGTTTAGGTCACAAATAATATTCAAATACACTTCGACTGTGAGATCAAATTATATATAATCTATACTTCATGATGAGGACACACGCACCCAGTAATAATACGCTCGATCGGAGTACATGTATCACCCACACAGCTTTTTTTGAAAAGAGGAGTTTCGACGAAATCTTCGATCTCTCACGCACACAGCTGGTGGTGAAGTGCATTTTTATTCTTGTAATATACCCTAACCCTCTAACCCTCTAACCCTATAGACTAACCCTATAATAACCGAAAAAAAAACGCGACCAAAAATATAATGTAGGGTGAAACTCCCTTCGTCTCGTACTCGTACACAGTGTGTCAACCATCGTCTCGAAAAAGTGGTAAGCTCTACTGAATGAAGCTTTGCCAAGGAAAAACCGTAACTAGCTGCAGATGCAGCAGAAACCGCAACTAAGCTGCATGATGACGAGCTGCTCAGCAGCATAGTCTATGTAAATAGATAAATATATATAGATAAATATACAAGGTTCCCTCCGGAAAATAAGTGCCTAGGGGAGTGGCGCAAGGACACATCATTTTTAGTACCGGATGCAACGGCCATTTGTTGTTATTGTACATCATACGAGCATCATACAAAAAAAACTTGCCCGGAAAAATAATGAATTCGCATTTTACCCGCACAGTACTTCTTGGGTGCACTCAATAGCAGTACTCTTAGCACTTTTTGGGTATACTCGATATAGACGTGCCCACGACCGATCTGTTCTTGAGAAAATACACACAACACCACTTCTTGATAACACACAAAACTTTTACACCGTATGTATGTATGTATGATGTGTGATATCGAGAAGAGCGTCATAATTCAAACTCCAGCTTAATGACGGCCAGGAAGCGAGAAGGGGCACGTGTGGCGTGGGATGCGGCACGTATTGAGAACGAGGGAGCAAGAGGACAACAGCACGTGTCATAAGCTATGACAAAAAAAAAAAACTCCCCGCCGTAATGAGAGGATACAGCACACGCACGCACATTGTCCTACCTGTAGCGTTTTGCTCTCCACGCGTTGCCTGCTGTCTGCCATCTGCGATCTTCGCGAAAACCACAGAAAAATACTCGTTAAAGAACTGCCTCTGTGGACGTAAATGTGTAAGGATGGGTTGGTATCTAAATTATTACTATCACAAAGAAAGGTCCCCATGTTTCCGCATCAATGGACACGCGCACCCAGAGCGGCAGCACAGCAGAAACGTGTGGTATGATGGGGTGCCAAATTATGACAGGTTCCGACACAAGCAACTCGCCGCAGTATACGCCAAGCGCACATAAATGGTACTGGGTTGCATGACATGTAACATCAAACCTTCTAGAATAAAAAACATTACCAGGCGGGTGATGTAAAGGGATGTCTTCTTGCTACTACTACCGTCAGATTCGGGTTTATAGTTTAGTTTCCGCGCACATATTGAAATGCCTCCCCCCCCCCCCCCGCCCCCGATCCCTCTTGTTCAAACACCCCACCTAAAATCAGAATCTACCAGAGTAATAAACATTACCAGCCAGCTGATATCATCTCATTATCCTAATCATAATAGCCATCCATGCCGTAGCTCCAACTCATCTCCGCCCTCCGCCCCCCCCCCCCCCCCCCCCCCTTTTTGTTCCCCGCCCAGTTCGTTCAAACGCCCCACTCACGATCGAAATCGGCCAGAGTAATAAACACTTCTACGCAATTGATCACGTCATTATCTTTCTAGCCATCCATGACGTAGCTTTCATTCATCCCCCCTCCCCCCCTCCAACGCCCCCTCCTTCCCCACACCCCGCACGATCGCCTAGACCCAGCACCGCGCGTATAGCAAGCCCCTACATGTGTTATCAATACGCGCGATCGGAGTATCACGCACAATGTTGCCAAGATGGGTTTTGACCAAATCCTTGATCTCATAGCTGGAGTGTATTTTAATATTGCATGTGACCTAAACCTCTTGGAAACCCTCCCCCCCCCCCCTTTTTTTTTGCTCGCTCTCTCTTGCTCAAACGCCTCACCTAATATCGAAATCCGCCAGAGTAATAAACACTTCCACGCGCTGGATATCACCTCCTTATCTTTTTAGAGCCGTCCATGCCGCTGCTGCAATCCCCTCTTCCCCCCCCCGCCCCCAACGCCCTCTCCTTCCCCACCACCCGCACCATCGCCTAGACCTAGCACCAGGCGTATAGCAAACCTTACATCTATGCGACCTAAAGCCCTCCCCCCCACCCCCCCACACACACACACATTCCCCCCCCCCTCCCCCACAAGAAGGATTTATAGTTTCCACGCACAAATTGAGCTGCCCCACCTGTCCCTCCCCCCCCCTTCCCCCCTCCCGCCCCCCTTTTGATCAAAATCAGGCCCCCACGTCCTCAAGAACCCCGCCCTCCGCTCACCGGTTATTCGATTTACAGGATTCACTTGATAAACTGATGCATTTCCTTCCACAGCTGTCAGATTTCGTCCCCCTCAGAAACGGGTTTTATAGTTTCGGCGCACAGACTGACTACTCGTAACATCACCGCGTTGACCCTGATGGCTACACTGTACGAGTTGCAAGGGGAGTCGCCGACCTATATCCTTAATGAGGACACACAACCCGTAATACGCGCGATCGGAGTATCACACACAGCTTGCAAAGATGAGTTTCGACAAAATATTCGATCTCACAGCTGGAGTGTATTTTAATTTTCATAATAAATGGTGTCACCTACCGCTGCTGCTGTGCGGCAGGGTTGTAGCGTTGTGCTCTCCGCATGTTGTCTGCTGTCTGTCATCTGTCACCTTACATAAATGGTGTTGCCTTCCGCTACTGCTGTGCGGCAGAGTTGTAGCGTTGTGCTCTCTTGGAATGGTACGATATCATATAGAAAGCACACTAACATGAACTTAAATATAAGGACCGTTTGAGTACTAATGTGATATGAAAACGACCCTTACACTTTACGCCGGCATGTCACTTGACAGAAGCAGCAGAAGCAGCAGAAGCAGCAGCAGCGAGAGGTAGTGGCGTACAGGCGGGTAGAGCATCGCAGGCTCCGATCAAAGTCATCACCTACTACAACAGCCGCCACACGCGCATAGAGTTGCAGGCTGCTACTGCTAGGGGGCTGAAGTGCTACTGGGCGCTGTGCGGCAGAGTTGTAGCGTTGTGCTCTCTTGGTATGGTACGATGTCATATAAGAAGCACACCAACATGAACTTAACTATAAGGATTGTTTGAGTATCTAATGTGATATTCAAACGATCCTTGCACTTTACGTCGGCATTTTTTTCACTTGACAGAAGCAGCAGAAGAAGCAGCAGTGAGAGGTAGTGGCGCAGAGGCGGGCAGAGCATCGCAGGCTCCGATCAAAGTAATCACCTACTACAACAGCAGCCACACACACATAGAGTTGCAGGCTGCTGCTTCTAGGGGGCTGGACTGCTGCTGGGCGGGAGGATCGTAGCGTGGTGCTCTGTTCAAAAGTAGGGGAATGTACGCGTAGTACCCTCTACGAGCAGAAAAACCCGGTTAGCATCCAAACCTTACGTGCGTACACAGGGATAGGGAATGCAGAAACCCAAACCCCGGGGATGTTGCGGAAACCCGGGGATTTGCCTTAAGTGTGCCCAAGGCCAAAAAAGTTTAAAAGGCTTGCCACGCGCGACACACTGCACGGATCGCCCCCAAACCTCCGGCATCGTGGCCTCGACTGTCGAATTGTGCCCACCCCATCCGACCTTTCGGACAAAGGTGCGAGCACGAAGAGATTTGCCCGAAGAAGAAAAAAATTGACAATTATACGTATAAATATATATATAAGATCATTATTTTTTTCAGGGATTCGGTCAAGAGTTTTTTTTCGTCTCGGCCTAAGTATGCGATTCGCGGAACTGGAATTATCGGTCAAATAGCTTCGTTCGAGCGCCGGCTTCGGGGGCCGGCTCCAACGCCCTTCGCCCTGCCGTGTCCGTTCCGCACATCGACGTGAACGCGGACGGATGCCGAGCGAGACAAGCGAAAAGTTGCAAAAATACCGCATGTCGAGGAGGAATTCCGGAGATTTTGGTTGTATCTTAATGTCTGCAGCGCTTGGATGATTTACAATATTGGCATCATTTCCAAACGGTAGTTGCTAATGTATTGAATTTTGCGGTGGCATGCTCTGGAGCGTTTGTTTTTCTTGACGTCTGCAGGGCTGGAGCGTTTGTTTGTTTTGCTTGACGTCTGCAGGGCTTAAACGAATGAAACACGTAAAAGTCTTCAGGGGGCGGCTCCAACGCCCCCCGCCCTTCCTTATCCGTTGGGCACCTCGACGTGAACGCGGATGGATGCTGAGCGAGACAAGGGAAAAGTTGCAAAAATATTGTATTTTGATGAGGTAATCTCGCGACTTCGGTTGTATCTTATAATAACGTCTGCAGCGTCTGGATAATTTCCAATAATTGGCATCATTTCCAAACGGTAGTTGCTAAAGTTTTGAATTTTGCGGTGGTACACTCTCGAGCGTTTGTTTTGCTCGACGTCTCCAGGGCTTGAGCGTTTGTTTGTTTTGATTGATGTATGCAGGGCTTGAACGAATGAAACACGTAAAAGTCTTCGGGGGGCGGCTCCAACGCGTAGAAGTCTTCGGGGGGCGGCTCCAACGCCCCTCGCCCTTCCTTATCCGTTGGGCGCCTCGACGTGAACGCGGATGGATGCTGAGCCAGACAAGGGAGAAGTTGCAAAAATATTGTATTTTGATGAGGCAATCTTGCGACTTCGGCTGTATCTTATATTGATGTCTGCAGCGTCTGGATAATTTTCAAAACTGGCATCATTTCCAAACAGTAGGTAATTACTAAAGTTTTGAATTTTGCGGTGGTATACTCTCGAGCGTTTGTTTTGCTTGACGTCTGCAGGGCTTGAGCGTGTGTTATAATACCAGTAAAAGTAGATCGCTCTTATTCGTCTTTTTATATTATTGCGTTGCGTGCTGTTGAAGTGTTTCTCATTTCGAGCGTGCTTGGTCTGCACGACAACCCGATATAGGCTTAAAATCTTCCGCAGGAGTTGTACTAGTGAAGAATGTGTATAATTTCGTCGGGTGAATACGCACATCAAAAAATAATATCTGATAAAAAATTGGTAGGGTACGCGCCAACAACAACGTACAACAACGATGGACAACCTACAAAAGAAGTAAACAAATAACGCGCGAGCGATGACGTGCTTTTCGTAGACGAATGTACATACTACGACATCTGCGAAAGGTTCCCTACGGCCAGCAACGAAGGTGGGGATACAACTTTGTTTAGGAGGCAAAATTAGACGGACACCCTTCACAAACAACTTAAAAAGTCCCTAGATAACGTACATGATGCAAATGACCAGCCGAATTGCGACCGCGTAAATAATTGCGAGCTAAGTTAGTAGGCTTTGACCCAATAGGCCGAGTTTTTTTGCGCCACCTATTACGCAAGGAACTAGCCAAATTGCGAATGTTTTGCTTGACGTCTGCAGGGCTTGAACGAATAAAACAAGGGGAAGTGCGAGTAGTTGTGAAGAATGCGATGCAAAAATATTAGAAAAGCTGCAAGACGAACATGATACGTCCAGAAGAACGCGTGTTATATCAGTAGTAGATCGCTGTCATTCGTTTTTTTACATTTTTGCGTTTGGTGCTGCTGAAGTCTCCAATTATTCTTCGTATCTTGATGTACGGAGAGGTTGATAAAATAAAACTTGGCAAGAGAATTTTCCAAATTGGCGTCATATTTTGTGCCGAAACAAGTAATAATAATACTGTAACAAAATCCCCATGGTACTGCGGTAGGGATTATAGTGGTGCAATTGTGTATTAAATTTCGGTAGATACACGTACATAAATACATGAATATAGACGTGGCAAGCGCACGCATGACTAAACGAGGAGGAGGTAGCAGTGATGACGATTACTGCGCCATAAAAAGCCGCACAGCAGCAATGCGAGTGGCTGCGTCCCCGGGGCCTCGAGGATTGTATTATACAAGTTCCTCCTGTTGTTAAGCTGCGCCACTCGAAGGTGGTGGCAAGTAGACGGTAGGGTGGCTTGCTTGGTTGTTGCTGTGGTCCCTGACTCCGTTGCTGTGGTCGTTCGCCGATCAAGTGCACGCGGTCGTGTGTTAGTACGTAACTGACAAATAAACTTGTGTTGCTTCGTACTTCACGTGCTCCTTATTGCTGCTGATTGCTGATTGATCATCTCTTCTACCACTAGTTGTTGTTTTTTTTACACACTTGTACTTTCCAGCTTCTGGACATACAAGCCGTGGTCACAGGTGTCGTCCTTCCCTTCCCACCCCCGGTTATTGCCTTCATTTTTTTTGGCGCATAGGGTTCAGCACCCACTGATCGTCGATTTTTCATCGAGTGTTGCTAACTCACGCTCTAGCGCTTTCCGCAAGTCGATTAGTTCACAAGACGAAAAATTATTCGAGTACGCACTCGGGGGGATTCGAACTGGGGGGATTCGATTTCACGAAGCTGACCTATACCAGGCTCGGGGATATAACCTGATGCGCCACCGGGGCAGTGAGTGATATAGAGCCGGTCGCCCCGGTGGTCTAGTGGGGTTATACTCGAATACTACTACTATTAATACTAGCGTTGGTCCTTGATTGAGTTAAACAACCACCGTTGTGAGATTTGTTGGCTTTATTTATTTGCAGAAATAAATGGGAAATAAGGGATCAACTAACTGCTGAAATCGCCTAGCAGCGTGGGAAGGTACAAATCGACGAATCGACGAGGCAAGAAAATGCTGAATTCTTCTCGCGGTAAAAATCAGGGCAGGTACCGTAGTGGGCAGGGGGGAGGGGAGCCCGCTATATGACCCCGGATCTAAGTTATACTACTTGGAGGGCTCGAGAGTAATGCGAGCATCCCAATAAAAAGGGATGGGAAAAAGAAAAGAAGTAAAGTGCATTACTGCTGCTGCTGCTGCTGCTGCTGTTTTTTTTTTTTTTTCTCTTACTTAAACGCCCCACCTAATATCGAAATCCGCCAGAGTAATAAACACTTCCACGCACTGGATATAACCTCATTATCTTTCTAAAGCCATCCATACCGCTGCTGCAATTCTCACCCCCCCCCCCGCCCCCAACGCCCCTTCCTTCCCCACCACCCGCACCATCGCCTAGACCTAGCACCACGCGTATAGCAAACCCCTACATCTATGCGACCTAAAGCCCTTTCGCCCCCCCCCCCCCACTTCCCCTCCCCGCCCCCACCCCCCACCTCCCCACCTCCCCACCTCACCCCCACCCCCGTGCACATCCGCCCTCTCCTCACTGGTTGTACGACTTACAGGATATACATGATAAGCTGGTGCATTCTTTCCAAAACCGTCACATTTATCCCCTTAAAGGATGTATAGTTTCCACGCACAGATTGAGCTGCCCCGCCCGTCCCGCCCCCCGCCCCCCCATGATAAACTGGTGCATTCTTTCCAAAGCCGTCAGATTTATCCCCTCGAAGGAGTTATAGTTTCCACCCACAAATTGAGCTGCCCCACCCGCCCCCCCCTCCCTCCCCCCCCCGACCCCCGCTCCCTTTTGATCCAAACCAGGCCCCCACATCTTCAAAAACCCCGCCCTCCCCTCACCGTTATTCGACTTACAGGATTCACATGATAAATTGATGCATTTCCTTCCACAGCTGTCAGATTTTGTCCCCCTCAGAAACGGGTTTTATAGTTTCCGCGCACAGACTGACCAACATCACCCTGTTGACCCTGATAGCTACACTGTAGTTGCAAGGGGAGTCACCGACCCAGTAAAACTACCATAACAAACGCACTCGACACGTTTCGTCGCCAGACTAAAGGGTCAGTCGGCGTGTGCTTGGATTTATCCGATCGAAATCTGATGAATGAAGCTCGGAATCGGATTCACTTAAAAAACGGTAGCTATTAATAGCAGGACATTGTTATGATTGTTCTATTCTATATCAAACTCTTGGCATTACCTTGCATACTGTACGCGCAGACTATGATTGTGTGTGGTGACTTTTTTTTCCTCTACCAAGTATTGTGAATCGAACAATTCGAAGTACTGCCTTGCCCTACCCATGCGGAGCCCTTATACATATATTATAAAAACATCATTCTTTTTTTCGGGGATTCGGTCAGGAGTTTTATCCGTCTCGGCCTCTGTATGCGATTCTCGGAACTGGGATTCTCGGTCAAATAGCTTCGTTCGAGCGCCGTTTTCGGGGGGCGGCTCAAACGCCCCTCGCCCTGTCGTATCCGTTCCGCACCTGGCTGGGATCGGGTACGTTGGCTGAGCGAGACAAGCGAGAAGTGCGTAAATTTTTGTACTTTGGGCGGTATACGCCCGAGCTATTCTTGGATCTTGGCATATATATGCAGAGCTTGAACGAAAAAAACATATGAGGAACATTTATTTCCAAGTTGGCATCATTTCCAAATTGGCTTCTTATTTCGTCCCTCCAACACACTTTTTTCATGGTCACAACTCGAAGCGTTTCGCCTATTGTCGTTCGACTGCTGTGTCGGTGCTTTTCGATATCGGATTTCACGGTTAAATACCTTTGTTCGAGCGTTCGTTGTCTTCGAGGGGGGCCGTTCCCTACCCAACGACATCATTGCACCCAGTGTCCGTGCTGATTCTTCATCCTAGAGAGATACAACTTATTATTATGTGGTCGCAGACTGTGAGACAGAGTAAACCAAACAATCGCAATTCATCAAGGTATAAAGCAAGTGAAATGCTAGCGTACCGGTTACGATAACACAACGAAACAGGCCAGACCATGAAAAAAAATAGAAATAAACACAACGAACGAAGTGATCGCTTTAAAAATCGCAGTACGAGAAACAATGTTTTGTCAGTCTTTTTCATCTCCGCTCCAAAGAGTCGTTCCGTGTATATTGGTCCACGATCAACGATCCATCTTTCAGGACCGCATAATCAATATCCCACACTAGTTCCATGTATATTTATCTCCACGAACGAAACGTGGATGCAATTCTAAAGGTAGGTGTGATTATCAAGGTAGCAGTGTTTCGAACGCTTTGTTGTGTGGTCGCAAAAATTGCGCTGGCTGCTGACTGTTGTTGCTGGTCAATCCGTTCAGCACCTCGACGTCAACGCGATGGATGCTGAGCGAGACACGCGAGAAGCGCGCAAAATTTTGTATTTTTAACAGTACTCTCCAGCTATTCTTCGGATCTTGATGGATGGAGAGGTTGATGAAATAAAACTTGGCAAGACATTATTTCCAAATTAGCATCATGTTTTGTCCCAAAACAAATAGTATTTACACTGTAAAAAAAATCCCCATGGTACTGCGGTAGGTATCATAGTAGTGCATTTATTTATTGATTTTCGGTAGGTACACGTACATGCATACATACATGGATATAGACGTGGCAAGCGGACGCATGACTGAAACGAGGAGGAGGTAGTAGTGATTACGATTACTGCCCCAGAGAAAGCCACACAGCAGCATTGCGAGTGGCTGCGTCCCCGGGGCCTCGAGGGTGGTATTATACAAGTTCGGGCAAATCGACATGGTTTGTACTCTCGTGCAAGTAATATAGGTACGCACGAGTAAGACCACAAAAAACAGTGAAGCTCTATTACACACAACATGCTTTTTGTCTGTGACATATTTTATGGCATGGGGGGAGGGTGTACCAAAAAACAGGGGATACATTTTCGACGCAAAAGACAAGGGAGAAAATAGTCGTTCCTCCGGTTGTCAAGCTGCGCCACGCGAAGGTCGTAGGTAAGTAGACAGTATCCACGGAAGAAACCAGTGAGTGGCATGCATTCGTCCCTGTATCGCGCATCGTTTGGCATTTTTTTCCCCCGAGAAGACTCTTTGGGAGATATAGGCGGTGTGCTTTGTTGTTGCTGTGGCCCCTCACTCCGTTGCTGTGGTCGTTTGCCGGTCAAGTGCAAGCGGTCGTGTTGGTGCGTAACTGACAGATAAGTTTGTGTTGCTTCGTACTTCACGTGCTCCTTGCTGGTGATTGCTGATTGATCATCTCTTCTAGTGATTTTTTTTTTTTTGGCACACTTCTACTTTTCAGCTTCTGGACATACAAGCCGTGGTCACAGGTGACGTCCCTTCCCCCCCCCCCGGTTATTGCCTTCATTTTTTTTTGGCGCACTGGGTTCTGCACCCACTGATCGTCGATTTTTCATCGAGTGTTGCTAGCTCACGCTCTCGCGCTTTCCGCAAGTCAATTAGTGCACAAGAAAAAGTCCCAAGAAAAATTATACGAGTACGCACTCGGGAGGATTCGAACTCACGAAATCGACCTATACCAGACTCGAGGATAACCTGATACGCCACCGGGGCAGTGAGTGATATAGAGCCAGTCGCCCCGATGGTCTAGTGGGGTTACACTATTAATACTAGCGTTGGTCCTTGAGTTAAACGACCACCACGTTATGCGCTTTGTTGGCTATATTTTTTTGCAGATATATATATATATATGAGAAAAAAAAGGATCAACTAAGGGCCCAGATAAACGAAGCGCACGGAAATCGTAATTTGATTTTTTTATCTTGATTTCATGAAAAATACACGAAAAAGCATCTCTGCTTCTTATCGAGGAGCAGCGTCGTGCGTTCTAGAAATAGAAAAACGCAAAAGGGTCAACGAGCACCCGTGTGCAACGACCGAGGCGAGCGATGGCTCGCGTCCTCCCCGGAGCGCCGCGGTTAGCGGCAGATTGTTTCGGCCGGCAGCGACTTGGAGGCTATGGCTCTAGTCGTCTCTTGGATGGGCTGGCACCACCCCGCCGCCCGACACGGGCAGCAGCGACGGGGATAAAGCGGTCAAACGGCTGAGCGAAGTCGTCATGTGGTAGTTGGTCGTGTAGCTTTCGAGGTGCAGGGCGACGGAAAACTGGGTTTGCGGCGGTCTCGATTGTTTTCGAAGCGTTACAGGCGGTCTACGCTTTGCTAAAGACCTTCGGAGGCCGCGCTGCGGCTGCTCCGGTGGTCGTACCTCTCGTAATGGTGGCTTCTCGCCTCTCAATCAGCCGACAACATGGCACCAATTCGCGTGGCCGGCTTCGGTTACATGGAACATGCCATGCCTTGGTGAACAAACTCCCCAAATTGAATTTCGATTTTCGACCAAGTTCGACAGAGAAAGTATTTTTTTACTTTTTGTTGAGTTTGATTTTTCGTAATAATTCTGAGAATGCCTGCTTGATTCATTTTTCGGCCAATCAGATGCAAATAAAATCAAATTCTAAAAAACGTAACTCGATTTGGCAAGTTCCTCGTTGATTCGGGCCCTAACTGCTGAGACCGCCTAGCGGCATGGGTAGGTACAATTCGACGCGAATCGATGAGGGAAGAAAATGCTGAATTACTCGTGATAAAAATTAGGCCAGGTACTGTAGTGGGGAGGGGGGAGGGTAGCCCGCTATATGACCCCGGATCTGAGTTATACTACTGGGAGGGCGAGATTAGTGCGAGCATCACAATAAATGGGATGGGAAAAAGAAAAGAAGTGAAGTGTATTACTGCTGCTGTAATAATACGATACCCAAGCAAGTTGCACCGATCGACTCGATCTGGACCGATTGCTGTATATTATGCAATTGGTCAATGTACAACTTCTCTAATCACAGGCCAGTATGAGATGATAGTCATTGAACTTGCTGAACTTCTTATTAAGTGGTGGTTTCCTCTATCCACGAACCCCGGCCAAGCCGATCAATGGAAGGTTGGGTTACACTGTGCGCGGTGGTATCGAGGCAGGGGGTCAAATGAAATGTCCGCGTACCGCGGGGTTGGGGTATACGAATAAAAATTCAGCAGTAGCGCGAGGTGCCCCATTCTTTTCTAGTTGAAAATACCTTGAAGGATTTCTGAACCGGGGTTTGACCCTGTTCTGCGGTGCTGGCGTTGTAAACGAACCTCAGCTAGCTAAGGCTTCCGCACCGTGCGGTGTGGTGTCGACCCGCGAGAAGTCGGTTTTCGTCCCCGGTTTGTTCGAGTTGATGGGGTATGGAAGGATTTCTGTGGAGCCCTATACTCATCGGGTGCGTCGGAACGCCCCCCGCCCGTTTGCTGGTCTATTTCCCCCCCGGGCGTCCCTGGCTCTACGAGCTGCACAGCCACTCAACGATAAGCCAATGTAAACAATAGTAGAAAATTGTCGCACCATCGTGCGGGGCTGTGTCGACCCGCGGGAGAAATCGGTTATCGTCCCCGGTTTGTCAGGATTTTGAAACGGGCACAGGACTCTATATCCTCCCATGGTGGCGTTGCCCTTATGTCCGAGCACCAGCCAATCAGCGGTAAGCGAATATGGTTGGGATTCCACGTCGTGCAGAGTGGTGTCGACACGGGAGGTCATCGTTATTGTTCCCGCGTTTTTGGAGCTGTAGAGATTCGGGGGATTCATGAATCGGGGATGGGATCCTATCTTCCCCGTGTGCGACGGAAATGCCCCCCAATGATGGGCCTCGAACCAATTAGCGATTAGCCAACAGGGATTGGGGCTTTCTCACCGTGCAGGGTGGTGTCGACCAAATGAAGCTCGGTTTCCTTTCCCCGTTGACGGAAGTTTTAGAGATGTAGAACGACCTCTGGACCGGAGATGGGGTCCTATATCCTCCCGAGGTGGAGCTGGCTCAACATACGAACCATGGCCAATCAGAAAATCGGCCGGTGGGGTTGGGATTTCCACACCGTGCGGGGAGGTATCAACCCGGATGATATTCGGGTTCCTCCCCGGGTTGTAGGAGTTGTAGATGTGCATGGATTCCGATCCCGGCATATGACCCTATCGTGCCCGGGTGATGCCTACTTTGTATATGAATCCTGGCCAATGAGCGATCAGACAAAAATGACATGTTTTTATTTTCGTCTATAAAACCTCGAGTCTGAAGTCCTTACCTGTCAAAATCGTAAGCGCTGTAGTCCGTACTGTATCTACAAGAAGTGAGCGATCTACACAGCTAGCAACAAGCAGCAGCATTGCCATAATAGCATGCGAGGAGTTGAATGACGAAGGCAGCCATACCACCGTGCTTCGCGCCTGGAACAACGTCAGCACGTCTCTCCACAACCATACAACACACAGACAGTCGATCTGAGAGGCTCGGATCAAGATGATACTATCATGTCATGCATTATATATTTCAGAAGCTGGCTCAGTGCGCGCCTCTCAGTGGCTACGAAGAGAGCACGCAGCGGACATGGTCAGTCACCTTACTGGCCCCAGATGCTTGATTGAGTTAAAATATCATAAGAAACGTATTTGACACGTTTCGTCGCCAGACTAAAGGGTCAGTCGGCGTGTGCTCGGATTTACCCGATCGAAATCTGATGAAGGAAGCTCGGAATCGGATTCACTTGAAAAACGGTAGCTATTAATAGTATTAATAGTACATTGTTATGATTGTTACCAGGTAGTCTATATCGAAATCTTGGCATTACCTTACATACTGTACGCGCAGACTATGATTGTGTGTGGTGACTTTTTTTACTCTACCAAGTACTGAATCGAACAATTCGAGGTGCTGCCCTGCCCTACCCGAAGCATGGGTGCCAGCGAATGCCGGCACGCATGCCGAGCCCTTGTACACTGTACGGTTATTTTTGGGGAACGGATTCGGTCAGGAGTTTTTTTCCGCCTCGGCCTCAGTATGCGATTCTCCACAGACGACGGTGAAACAGGACGGGGATAGGATAAGCAAACAGTTCTGATGAAAAAAATATGGAAAAAGCGTAGTGAGCACCCAAACGTTGGATGTGTCTCTATTAGGACTAGGAACGGTGTTCCGTCTCGAAAGGGATGCGTGGTCAACGAATGGTCAAATGACTAAGGCAAACAACAAATGAGTACCCCCCCTCCACGCACACCCGATATAACAAATCGATATAATAATCGTATTGGATCTTCCGGCGTTTGAGGGATCTCTTGTTTCATGCCAGGTGTATGCATCACGGGTGAGATCCCATCGTTTCAATCATGCCAGGACTCGCCAAGACGGCACAGCAAGCAGCCAGCCAGCAGCCAGCAGCAAGCAGTAGAACTCTCCTGGCAGGGCGGCGTGCAACCAACGCGCATCTGGTGGCAGATGCAATGCCCTACATTACATATATTACAAAAATAACTACGAGCGCACGGATATTATATACTTAGACGATGCGCACAGATCTAGACTATATATTACAAAAAATAAAATAAACTACTGCTACTACGACAACAACAGCTAGCTGTGAGAGATCGAAGATTTCGTCGAAACTCATCTTTGCAAGCTGTGTGTGATACTCCGATCGCGCGTATTACTGGTTGTGTGTTCTCGTTTTAAGAATGTACAGGAGGTGTACAGTAGGTGGGCGACTCCCCTTATGACTAGCTTTCTCTTGACACCTACCTGGTTTTTTTACATACGTAATACCAGGTAACGTTTTCGCAAACACTCTATTGACACATGTGGTACGTAACAGCGTTTTTCGCAAACACTGTATTGACACATATTATGGTGCGTAATACCTGGCAGCGTTTTTTGCAAACACTCTATTGATACATGTGCGCTACGTAACAACGTTTTTCGCAAACACTCTATTGACACATATGGTGTACGTAATAGCGTTTTTCGAAAACACTTTAGATATTGATATAGACTATTTGGTACGTAGGGTTGGAGTGCACCGATTTTTTTTTTTCTGGAGCTCCTCACTTGAGGAGACCGTTTTTTTTTTTCGGCGTGAAGGGAAAACGTAAACCACCGAAAAAAAGAGGGTACCTTGCTACTTACTCGAGGAAATGGTTGACATAGTCCTGAAACTATATGTACCCTAACCCTAACCTCAACCCTCAACCCTAACCCAATGAAACGCAACCAACCCAATGCAGGGTGAAACCCCCTTCGTCTCAGTACACGGTTTGTGCTGACCTTCAGGTGGCGGTGTGTGTAGTGTTGAGGTATTAGTGGGGCATTTTAGTCCGTGTGACCACTTGCAGAAGGTTAGCCCACATCGCCTATCCAAACTAAGCCTTACAACACTCCCCCCTCCCCCTGAAACGGCGGGATAGCAGGTCGGCCGGATATACGGACAGACACGTGTGTCAATATCCAAGCGGTTTCATTTCCTGCGTACACCGGAGGAGAGTATTTTTCAAGTTCGACATGGGAAAAGTCGTAAAGTTTATTATTGTATGGATGGCGGCAATCGAACCCCCACGACCCAAAAACCCATGTCCTGCCGACGACGCCATTTGTTAAGGTATTAGTGGGGGTATTAGTGCGTTTGACCACTTGCTAAAGGTTAACCAATAGCTTACCCAAACTAAGCCTTATAACACTTCTACGAATGGCTGGTTATGCCTCAGGGCAGCAGCGCATCGCCTGGTTAGTTTGCGAAGGTGATCAACGAGGTTACCAAGGGCCTGAAACAGGTTGAGGCATACCTGGACGATGTGATCGTGTTCGATTCAGACCCGTCGACCCACATTAAAACCATCCGCGTGCCCTCTTCAAGCGACTGCGCAAGCACCACCTTTAGCTCTCCCCCTCGAAAGCCCAGACCCGGCGCGACGGACGCCGATTTCCTGGACCACTCCATCTCGCCCGCGGGCGTACGCTCAAACGCCGAGAAAGTGTCGGCTTTGACCCTCATGCCCATGCCCCGCGACCTGAAGCAGCTGCGCTCTCTCCTAGGTGGCCTTTCGTACTGCCGAAAGTTTCGGCCAGATATGTCCAAATGGATTCGACCAACCACGGCCCTCCTCAAGAAGGGCGTCAACTTTTTGTTCACGCCGAGCATGGAAGATATCGTGCGTGACATGCTCGCGGAGCTCGCCGCTCCACCGCCCTGGTCTTCTCCGATTGGGATGCCGTGGAGGACGGCTCCCGCCCTTTTCGGGTGTACTGCGACGCCAGCATTGACGGCTTTGGCGCTACGCTAGAGCAAGAACAGCCCGACGGCTCCGTGGGGCCCGTTGCCTATGTTAGCCGCGCTACCCTCGACTCGGAAATATATTGGACGCCGCTCGATTTGGAAGCAGGCAGCATCGTATATGGGCGATCAAGCGCCTTCGAGGCTACCCATGGGGTACGATGTTTCGCATTTTCTCGGACCACAAGGCTCTGGAAAAATATCGCAAGAGTTAGAGACCACAACGCGCGAGTCCAGAGGTTGCTCGAGTATCTCACACGCGTTTGACTACACTCTATATTAGACTAATAGAGTACCGAAAAGGAAGCGCAAAGGGTAATGCTGACTTCCTCTCGCGGTTGCCACAGCCGGCGACTGAGCACGAACGCAGCGGTTCTAGCCGCCTCACCCCTATGGACGATCGAGGCCATATACCTCGTCAGGGCTTGCGGCCTGCTCACCCCCTCCACATCGATCCCCGGCATTTTGGCTTGGGTGGGCTGGTGCCCGAACCCTATGGCGCCGTCTTGGGTGGGCTCCCCCTTACCTCCGATGATTGCAGCGCGTGTCAGCCCGTAGCTGGTATACGCTTGCGTAGCTCGCTTGCGGATGACCCGATCAAGGCACAGCCTGTATAGACTAAGTTTTAGAGGCCAACGCAGACTCACGGTGAAGTGTGTCAGCAGAAGATGGTTGGCGATCCCAAGCCAATATGTTAGGGTGATTGATTAATTTGCTCAGCAGTTGAGATCTGATGATGTGGTGTGAGCAGAGAGGAGTGATCGAGGTAGGCCTGGCCATCACCTGATCAAGACGGCACAATGAATGCCCATGCTACGGACAGATGTACTCTACGCACGGGCAGTTGTCTGGTCTACCTACAGCAACGCTTCCTGAGGTTTGCTCGTGGTCTACCGTACCTAATATATGGCAACGTTTCCTGAGGGTTGCTTCCCGGAGCTTAAGCTACGTCAACGTTCCGACAGACAACCTAAAATCCTATTTTGTTAACGGGTATAGTCTACCCGTTTTAGATTATTCCCAGTTATAAAAATTGAAAAACGTCAGCTGTGAAAACACAACCGATTGAATGGTTGAAACTCAACTCTTTGCAACCGGCGTGATACATCTATGTTGCACTAATATACAGCAGTTGCACAGCATTTACGGAAGGTCGATGAATGTTGTTAAAGGTACGCTATTCCGCCGCATTATGTTTCGTACCAATTTACACCGCGCATTCAATAATTGCTCGTACGTACTACGGCACATGTATGTACCAGCTTTTGGGCATGACAAAACCAGTAAACTGCTGTGCATGCATATGATCATACATCCAAGTTATTACTGCAGAGACTCCTGCTCGCTATTAATAGATACCGTGTAGTATCGATAAACGACATCTAACAGACCTCTTACACTGTTGACTGTCTGTTGTGCGAACAAGTCGCGACCAAATCTCCGAGCAGGCGTAGGAGGGTCAGTTTTCTGGCCTTTTCGTGTGGTGGCACGGGGTCGCTCGTGCGAGTGCCCTCCCGCCCCCTGCTCCTTTGCAGTCTCAATTAAGCTTTTGTGCCGGGGGTCACTCGTGCGAGTGCCCCCCCCCCCCCCCCCCCCCCCCCCCGCCCCGCCCCGCCCCCTGTTCCTTTGCAGCCTTGATTGAGAGGTCTTTTGTGCTGTTAACTTTGCGATACACGAATCCGCAATGGAATGGTATCTGGGCGAAAAAAAAAAAAAATGGCCTTGAAGTCTGTTTTTGCCAGCGAGGTACACAGTAGTGCCGCGAGTGGCTCAAACCCCTACGACAATGGACGGAAATGGGCTTGCACCCTCAACTGATCTAGACTGATTCTACGATAGCCCCCCCTCCAAACCAGCGACTTTCTTCAACGAACGTTTCATGGATGCTCGACACAAGGAAGGATGCAATTGAAAACAAAGTATCCATGTATTTTCATGTGCGCAAAGGGCCTATCGAGCGATGACGTCGGGCTGTCGAGGGACACCGTATTTCAGGAGATACGACGGGGAGCTAGTTTTGAAACCGGCGATTTCGTTAAAGAAAAGTTGGGGCGGCTGCCGTAGAACGACTCTCTAATGCTCTTCAAGTCATCATCCCTACAATACAAGGAAAAGGGCTGCACCCTCAACCGTAGGTGCAATTAGTAACATATATATATATGTGTCACTCACTCGCTTCAATGCGGTTCTAGTTTATATTCCCCACCGACTTGGAGTGAGTGTATGTAGTCTTCTAAGACCAGAGCGCGTCGAAAGGTTGATCGCATGTTGATGCACGAACGAAAGTCCTCGACAACCATGTTTCGTCGGGTGTGCGAGATTCTATTGAGATTCTATTGAGCTCCTCCTCATCATGTTAGGAGTTCAGAAAATTCTTAGAACCTGTGCTGCACCCCGAGCGAGCGTGTCGTGGGATGCCATAATAAACGGGAAAGGTGTGACCGGAACCGTAAACCAATCGCAGCAGCCGGTGCAAGCCAAGCCATCAACAGCCAGACACAACTCATCGTCGCAAAACAACAACAATAACAACAACAGCAACAACAACAACAACAACGACAACAACAACAACAACAACAACAACAACAACAACAACAACAACAACAACAACAACAACACGCCGCGCATGTGATGAACTCCAGACTCCGGAGGCGCATGCCGTAGTCGAAGGCAGACGTTCACTCAACAACCAATTCGTCAAATAAATCATGACGCGTGCTATATACGATAGAGGTTACCTACTCGTTCTCCCCCCCCCCCCTAAAATAGTTTCTGAAAGAGATCTCGAGAGGGGGCTCCTTGACCCGAAGTCGTAGGAATAATGCTGACCTTCGTTTTTCGCACAAAACTAATGTGTGTTGATTATTGTTGCCCCAGCTACTGCAGCCTGAGCCATCCCGCCGTGTAGGGGTGCAGCAGCAGAAAGTTTCCGAGCTCGCTTAAAATGTGAGAGTGGAGCTGAAACATCTCACCCCCGAAAACATGTATGTGACTTCGAAGGCATTCGCGTTCGCGCAAAACCAAACCCGACCGAACTTACTCTCTGCCCTAGTTCTAAAAAAATGGATGCCCTCGTAAACATGGTTCTCCGACTAACCGGTAAGTCGGTGTGGGGGGGCTTTTGCTGGCACCGGGGTTGAGCTGGTCTGTGGCAAGGGGCTCATCCTGGGTCGCTCTGCCTGTCTCAGAGGGACTTGGGGAGCCCGTGCCAGGTTGGCTCATCGGTGAACGGAGAAAAAAACGAGAGCTAGCTGCGTACTCTACTCGAAAGTCGGAGCAATATGAGCGATCGACTGGGAAGAACTGCGAAGAGAGAATGTCTTGCCGACGAGGCCATGTACAATACGATTAAGGGGCTGTTACAGACACAGGCCATCCTTTTTTGCAGGTTTCTCTACTAGGCAGGCTCCACGTTGGTCACTCGCACTTGTACTAGATAAGCTCTCGTATTAGTTCCAAACACACGCCACGGACGAACTGAACACAGCGTTCAATTCCGCGAGGCAAAAGCATCATCCCCTTTTTCCTAGACGCGCACATGCCTCCAAAGGCACGTGAAACCCTTTTGTATCCAGCCGTATCCCAAATCTATATTACGCCTTGGTTAGGCTCCCAGAGGGGGAATACCATATCACTCCCCTTGTGGAACCCAACCGTAACACTATCAACCTTACCCCAGAAAAAACATTTGACCCAAAAACTGTAGCCCCTGCCGACGACGCCATAATATGTAAGGTTATAGGTGGGGACACAGAGTGCCCCCTGCAGGTTTGCCAATTGAGCAGGTCCTCGGAGAGTACTCACACCTTATTTGCCTTCTTCGAGACGTAGCTTTAGTCGATTCCACCAGAGCCTCGTATGGCTTCTGAGATCGGAGGCACATGCCTCTGATTTATTTCCCAACTTTTCCGAATATGAAACGCCAACTTTATCATACGAAACCCATCCAAATTATCTCAATGCTGATCATTTACAGGCCTTTCGAGGCCGTATATTAACAACCTACTATACACTACTAATACACTGATACACTAATACACTAATACTTCGAGGTACAGTAGTCAGTAGTCAGTAGTCGGTAGGCCATGAGTCTGTTAACAACACGAGTTGAGCGCTTCCGGTTTTTTCTCAAGAGAAGAAGCATGCCGCGCGCGATATTTTGAGGCGCGCACCTATTTTTTTCTGAAGGAGATATTCTCAATTATATATAACAAAAACTACTAAAGAACCTCGCCCAAAACCTGAACGACTGGTCTTAACAGTGAACTGAAAGAGTGCACAACTTGATGGACAGACTACTCGAGGCTTTCTCTATTAGGTACCAAAAAAATACATGATGTATTTATGCGTGAAAATATTGGCATTTTCCGACGATTTTGGCGTTCAATGAGGAGCCCCCCGTGATTCAGAACGTATTTTTAGCCAAAAAGTGGTATACCTTAACACCTCCATCGTACCCACGCGTGAAAGTCAGCTTTTGGGTTAGAGGTATCATGGTATATATAGAGTAGTTTTATCAAGTCACCGGCACAGACGCGTGCTACGATATCTAGAGGTGTCGCTTTTTTTCTTATTTTCTTTTTTCCGAATTATGACGGGGCACCCTCCTTAACGCCTTTACAACTGGAAACCCTTTCGGGGGACAAAATTACTTGGATTTAGTATAGGGAGGGATTTGGGGTTCTAAAGGGGTTAACCCCCAAAATAATCGGAAACAGGCCACGATTTTTTTCACACGGTCCTCGTTATATATACCTAGGCGCGTCGATGGGATTGTTCATCCTCGATATATGGCAGGGTTTTTGTTTTTTTCTCCAAAAAAAACAGTTTTGGGGGAGAGGTCTTTCAAAGCTCCGAAAGTCAGAACCTCGGGAAAAAAAAGTGGCGTGCGTACTTCTATCGTAGTAACGCGTGTGACCACACTCCTACAACGCAATTGGTGCATCTCTTATCATAGAACCGTATAGCACTTTTCGTCTGTGCATTATACGGTTGTTTCTGAACATGACGGGGGGCTCATCGTTGACCCAAAATCGTCGGAAATCTACCTTATTTTTTTGCACGATTCTCGTTGTTTATGCTCATTTTAACCCAAAATCGTCAAAAATCTACATGGGTTATTTTTTTGCACGATTCTCGTTGTTTATGCTCATTTTAACCCAAAATCGTCGAAAATCTACATGGGTTATTTTTTTGCATGAGTCTCGTTGTATATGCTCATTTTAACCCAAAATCGCCGAAAATCTACATGGGTTATTTTTTTGCATGATTCTCGTTGTATATGCTCATTTTAACCCAAAATCGTCGGAAGTCTAGCTTATTTTTTTGCACGATTCTCGTTGTATATGCTCATTTTGTCCCAAAATCGTCGGAAATCTAGCTTATTTTTTTGCATGATTCTCGTTGTATATGCTCATTTTAACCCAAAATCGTCGAAAATCTACAGGGTTGTTATTTTGCGTGATTCTCGTTGTATATTACCTACGACGTACAGGCCATGTGATTTTTTCATCCGGTGTTACACAGCAGTTTCGTTCTTGTCCAAGTCAGTTTTTGGGCTAAGAAGGACATGTCTTGACCTCCCAAATTGAGGAGCAGTATTAGAAAAATCGTGGTGCACCTCTATCATCTCGCTATCATTTTTTTTTTTTCTTCTTCTTCTCACACTTTTACTTTTCCAGCTTCTAGACAAGCCGTGGTCACAGGTATCGTCCCTTCTCCCCCCCGGTTCTTGCCTTACAATTTTTATCACGCGCATAGGGTTCAGCAATCCCACTGCTCGTCGATTTTTCATCGAGTGTTGCTGACTCACGCTCTCGCGCTTTCCGCAAGTCAAATTTGTGCACAAGAAAAAGTCTCAACGAATTCATACGAGTATGCACTCGGCGGGGCTCGACCTCACGAAGCTGACCTACACCAGGCTCGAGGATAACCTGACACGCCGCCGGGGCTATCACGCCGTAGCACGGCGCTCTGACATTTTCTGTTTGTCTTGCGAAAGTCGGAAAAAGTTACGCCACAAGGGCCGAATATTGATGCCAAGTCCGCTTGACGTATTGTACAAGCGTGCAGATGCATGCACCCTTAAAAACATTACTTTCGAGTATTATAATAAAGAGCGCATATATACGCGACAAACACAAGAAGAAGAGAAAGAAAAAAAAAGCCCCAGTTAGCCCCCAACATCTTGATCAGCAAAAATAATTGTTCCATTTAAAGCCCATTAAAGCAAAAATAATTGCGAGAATGTCGGCTCAACAGCCTGTCGTCGTCGCACAAAAAAAAAAACGCCGCGTCTGCCTCTATAGAACTCCCGTGAACCAGTAAACTAATCGCAGCCCGTGGAAAGTCGAGCCAATAGACAGAACAGACACGCCAGAGAGACTTCGATGGTCGAGATCTCTCTCTTACCCCGCGCCCCCCTCCCCCCCCTTGCCTGGTCGACGAAAACCAGACATGCTGCGTCCCGGCATCGTAGGGCAGGACGGTCTATTAAAGACTACGGCCATGCATGAAATGAGTACACCCTCGCTCTCCACCCACTCCCCCCCCTCCTTGGACACGACCTCCCCTCCCCCCGCTCCCTTCTTTCCGCCCCTCCCGTTTCTCTGCTGTTGGATATACAACGCAACCACTGAGCTGGCAGTCAGCGCTGACCGAATGGATCGCAACCTCTGAGGTAAGTTTCACGTACGGGCTTACGGACTCCAATTTTGTTTTTTCATTATTACTAGTGGTGCATCAGGACCATTCACCATTCACATCAAGGAGACAAGCGCCAGCTCAAAAAGTCAGTTTGGAGTATCTCTAACAAACCTACTCCTTCCCTCCCTTCCCTCCCATACCCCGTTCTCCCTTGTCATCCCCCCCCCCCCCTCCTGTTCCCGCTCGTCTTCGCTCGTCTTCGCCCCCGCCCCCCCCCCCCGAACTCAAAAGGGAATACTTCGCACGGTCTAGCGTCCAGCGTTAATGCTGCGCCAGTTAGTGCGAGGTCCCAGCTTAGTGCGGGGAAGAACAAACACCGGGGCACTTCTAACCTTGGTGGTCAAGACCCAGCCTACGGCGGTGGGGTCACTTTTGGACCTTTTTTGTTTTTTTTTTGCAGCAGCAGCAGCAGCAGCTCGGGATCACTCGCGCGGGTGACTGACCTCCCTGTTCCATTGCGGTGTTGAGGTTGCGTGTGCCGTTGTTATTCAGGCATACATATGCACAAAGGGATGGTACAGTCTACGCTGCGCCGAAGAAATTGCCGAAAGTGTTTCAGTTTCCGCGAGGTGCAGAGCACGCGTTCGGTCAAGCGCCTCCGCAGTATCCCCATCCTTGCTGCCTCTGGAAATGGCCGCACCCTGTAGAAACAACAAGGCTTAACTCCTCCGAGAAAGTCACCCGTATCCGCAAAAAAGCACGCGCACGAGGTGCGGAAGCCCGTCTGCCGAACAAGTGGGAATACAATAGGATGCAGCTCACCCGTTCATGGGACCTCACGGCGCTTCGCGCTTGGTGCACGCGATGTCTGCCTGGTCGGTGAACTGAAGCCCCGGCGTGCTCCGTCCCGTCAATTGTAGGGATATGCGGGTCAATACGGCTATGCATGAAATGAGAACGCCCCCTTCGTTCCGCTTCCGAGCATAGCTTCCAACCAATCACGCACCACAGTAGAGGTCCCCCAACAAGGCGGTCTGAACAAGGCTGTATCCCGATATAAGGCGGTTTAACCAATCACACCACAGTAGGGGTCCCCCAACAAGGCGGTCTGAATAACGCGGTATCTCGATATAAGGCGGTTTAAATCGCTTGGCATAAACAGAGGAATCGCGCTCGTAACACCGAAAGGAATAAGGCGGCTTTTCCCCCGATAACGCGGTCATATTGCTCTGGCACATCCACCGCCTTACAAATTGGGGAACTCTTACTGCAACCATAAATGAAAAGGACGAACCGTATCGAACAATGCTAGAGCCCCCCGCCCCACGGTGCAAGCACTGTCTGCCTGGTCTGTGGAAACCCGACGTAATCCGTCCCGGCATCGTAGGGGTGCGAGGGTACGCGGTCTCAGGACTATGGCCAGGCATGATATGAACATCCCCCCTCCCCCCCCCCCCTCCCCCCCCCTTCTTCCTGAATTGTGGGGGTGCGTAATAATTTTCCTTCCTATTTACCGTACATTATACTTCATCCCCCACCTATTCCTACATAATACCCATTACCCATCACTCCTTAAACGCCCCCCCCCATCCTTAACCACTTTGGAGGTGCACCATTTGTGTTTTGCGACAAACTACTTCAACGTAGTGTGCTTTTTCCCGGCAGTTACAGGCTAAATAGACCAATTTTTGGGGTTGTCTATCCCCCCCCCATCCCGCCTTCCTCTTCGCCCTCCCCGTCCTCGGCCACGCCCCCCCCCCCCCCCCCCGCGCCGGTGAACGCGATGTCTGCCTAGTCGGTGAAAACCAGGCGTGCTCCATCCTGGTACTGAACGGATGGGAGCGTGCTATGGCCATGCCGGATAATGAAGATAACGGATCCCAACCCCCCCCCCCCGCTGGGTTTGGCGTCCGTTACCAACGAACCCGTAAAGCACGCCTTCCCTCATTACGCGAGCTAAACCACCAGGCTACTACCGCCTTGTTCTATTGCCGTTTTGATGTTTCGACGGCAACCGAGATGGTGGATCGAGTTTGACCATATTGTGCGGAGTGGAGAACCTCAACTCCTCGCAAGGGGGATGCTTTCACGTACCATATCTAGTGTGCATATGGTGCATATGGTAAGGCAACCACGAGGTAGGCACACGGTATCCCTTATGCCGTCTGCGGAGATGGTCACACCAGAAAGCAAACGAACGAACCGGAACCTGTCATCCGATTTGATAAGAAATTACGCACAAGGTCCCGGCAAAGTCCGCCTCACAAGTGGTTCTTAGCAGGATTCAGCTCACCCTCCATGCGACTGGCCGAATACCTCACAGCGCTTCGCGCTCGGTGCACGCGATGTCTGTCTGGTTGATGAAAACCCGACGTCCTCCATCCTGGCATCGTAGGAATGCGAGGGTCAATGGCCGTGCGACTACGGGTATGCATAAAATGAGTACCTGCCCCCCCCTCCCCTCCCCAACACGAATTACCCCAGGATGAATTAATGAGGTCCACTTTCAAGCAACACCGTGCCCTCAGTTTTCTCTTCCTTCGGGACCCTAATATATTCTCGGTCGAACGCCCCCTCAAGCCTCTGCGCCTCTAGGAACTCCACTAATGCCGCCAGCATCTTGTTGTATTTTGCGGGATATTTACGGGAACCCGGAACTATTCTAGGGCTAGTGACCTTCGAATCAATAGCCTGATGGTTAAAGTGGTGGTTTTTGGTTGTTGCGGTCGAGTTCGTTGTGGTAGAGGGGGTGGTAGTGGTAGCGGTGGGGTGGGGTGGGGGTGGGGGTGGGGTGGGGTGGGGTGGGGTGGGGTGGGGTGGGGTGGGGTGGGGTGGGGTGGGGTGGGGTGGGGTGGGGTGGGGTGGGGTGGAGTGGGGTGAGGTGAGGTGATGTTGTTGTCGGTCGTGGCAGTGGTGGTGGTGGTGATGATGACCATGATGATGACCATGACAAGGATGGCAACGATAACGACGATGATGATGAAGATGACCATGGCCATGACGATGAGGAGGATAATGATGACGATGATACGGTGATGAGGATAATGACGACGATGGCGGCGATGGCGGGAGCGGGGCGGGGCGGGGCGGGGCACGCGGGCGGGCGGGCGCGGGCGGCGAAGTTAGCAACACCACCAACGTAGCACTACTGCAGTTCGCGACATAGGAAAAAAATCAAACATTCAAACATTTGCATTACAGAATACGTCAAACACGCCAGCTGTGAGTTGCACTGTTCACTACGCCAAATTCCCACACCGAGACACCCAAAAATACGCGCATGCACATACAGTTACCACACACAGTAACATGCACTCCCCGAACACGCCACCCCCAACTCACGCTACCCATCGTTAGAAGCGCCACAAGCCTCACCAGATGCTCTAGGCCATGAACACCGCTAGCCGCCACGCCCCCAACGCCCCCTACATTTTACGACATCGCGAGCCGCCTTTACCGCAATCATGGATTATTATATACTCCGGAGTAGGACTAAAAAGTATGGGGATCGGGGAATTCCGTTTGGTGTGTTTCCAGTATTACGAGACGGTAAATATCGAAAACTGCCCAAAACACTACTCTAGTCCCTAACCCCAACCCCACCCCTAACCCTAACCCCAACCCTGCCCATACAACCTTTGTCCGGAAAAAAGCCGACATCTTTGTTTTTTGTTGGTTGAAAATTCGGTCGACCACATCAAATAAAACTCATGTAATTTAAAAACATTCCCTGATTTCCATGCTTTATCGTACTCAGATACAAACCTAGACGTGTCGTAAAGGCTACCGGACTATCGCAGGACTATCGCAGGACTATCGCAGAGGCCACGGCAGGGGGTACGTACTGCAGTCCCTTTCAAGGCCTCTGTTTGCAGCGGGCCGGAGCCACTCCCGAGAGTGGGGTGTCCTACATTATTGTGCTTTTACACCATGGATGGAACTAACCCTAACCCTAACCCTAACCCTAACCCCCTAACCCTAACCCCAACCCTAACCCTAACCCCCTAACCCTAACCCTAACCCCAACCCTAACCCCAACCCCAACCTCAACCCCAACCCTAACCCGAACCCGAACCTATAGTAAATGTACCGATGAGTGTCCCCTGATGACGTCACTGGGGTGAAACGGTTCAAAAACACACACACACACAATAATGGGTTATCTCTTGCGAGAACGGCAACCCAACATACTGTGCTTTCGGTGTGCACCCCGATTCAAGAGCGCCGCCCCGTGACAAGCCGAAACATGCGCTCCTAACTACAAAGCGCTCTTATCATCGGTACTGGGAAATATACAGCCCTTAGTGCGGCGGGACATGTCGAGTTGGCCGCTCTTGACTACCGAATGGTGTTAACTCGGGTGCTCTAAAATCGAGGTACCTACTGTTTTTGGTTTCGCGATACAGCACTGTAGGGGGACTCCCAGTGAGGCGGTGGTGCGCCAAAGCAATTCGACCGCCTTATCGGGGGAAGCTGCCTCATTCACGCCAGGTTATGAGTGCAATTCCCCAGTTGCGCCACGATATTTTGACCGCCTGATATCGGGGGGTACCGCCTTATATAGGGAGACCGCCTTGTTGGCGGATCCCTACTACTGCTATATAGACGGCCATCGAAACATTATTATAAATACGCCAGCTGCGAGTTCGATAAATTTAGGGTCGATCCTTCATCTTTGCAAAAGCCACGTGATACACCGGCCGTCCGTTATCACAGATGTATTATCCTTCTGAACGTAGGTGGCTTCAACGCATGGCGCCCGGGTGAACGAGACATCAACGAAAGTAATCAACAAATAACAATGGTAGCTATTAATAGTATACGTACTGCATCCCAATGTAGCAAGTTTTGATGGCTCGTCATCGTCAATGGCAACACAAAAACAAATGTCGTGTTACTCTGGTTCAACAAAAAAATATCCATATTGTACCGGCCGGGCTTGAGTGAAGTACGGAGCAAAGTCGGTGGCGAAGAGCGAAAAGGGGGGCGCACCCACATAAAAAATCCGCTCAGTCAGACCGCCCCCCCCCCTACCGCTCTGTCTCGAAAAGGAATGCGTGGTCAATGGCCTATTGACTTAAGCAACAAAAAGAGTACGCCCTCCCCCCCCCCCCCCCCTCCAGCCCAACCCCCAGACAAGCCTCGGTTTGAGTCAGGGTTAGAACTGGGTCAGGTCGACGCCTCTCTTCCTTAATATACATAAACAAAAATAAAATTAAGATAAAAAACAAACTATTTTGAGAAAATATCAAGAAAAAAAAAAAAAAAGTGTCCATCTGCAGTAGGAGGCCGTGTGTGTGCCACATCTCACCGGGCCCATCATGCTCGGAAGCGCCGCCACAAGCCGAACAAGATGCTCCAGGCCATAAATATCGCTAGCCGCCACTGCCACCCCTCCCCCCCCAACCCGTTCCGACATCGCCTCCACATCATTCTCCACCCACTCCCCCCCCTTCGCCCCCTTGCCCCTCTTAGCGTTTGGGTCACCGCCAGCGCCATAGCCGGGGATTGTAGGCGACGTTGGTGTCTTGGGTTGTGGTTTTGTTTCCTTGGAGGGAGGGGGAGGGGGGAAGGGGAGGGGGGGGGGGGGGGAGGGCTGTACTCATTTGTTGCTTGCGTTAGTAGTTTGACCATTGACCACGCATCCCTTTCGAGACGGAGCACCGAGGGGAGGGGTGGGGGGGTGATGTGATGTGGGTGATGGTGCTAGTGGAATGGGTACCTGCTTAGAAGGCTGGAGGATGGGGTGGGGTGGGGTGGAGAGGGGAGGGTTGTCACCAGCGCCATAGCCAGGGGCTGACGGGTAATGGATCTCGTGTCTTGGTTGGTGGTATTGTTTCCTGCGTAAAGAGGGGTGTTAGTGTTGGTGGTGTTGGCGTTCCGAATCAAACCAAAAGGAGCCATCGGACCAAACAACAAAAAACACAGACGTGGTACATAAAAACGAAAAACAGCAACACACCTGGGCATCAGCGGCAGCAACATCTCGTCCGCCCCAAACGGGCTCGGCCCCCAGCTTTTCGAGCAACATCCTCTTGCGCTCGTTGTCCTTTTTGGCCTGACATTCTGCTTCTGTTAGGGCTTGCACAAGCTGAGCTTGCTCGGAGGGGAACAGAAGCGGTGTGTCTAGCAGTCCGTCGAAGCTGGTCGTAGAGGGGGCAGGAGGAGGGGGGGGGGGGGGTATTCGTTTGTTGCTTGCCTTAGTCATTTGACCCAATGACCACGCACTCTTTAACTTGTCATTCTTCATCATTGTTCATGGTAAAACAACACATAACTGGTAAGCAGTAGTAAAACCTAATCAATAGTAATACTGAACACTAAACCAGCTATTGAAACATGACAATGACGACGTCTGCTCACCAGACCCGCATGAATTTGACGAACTCTTTACCCGGGGTATCGTCTCCTCTGATATCCGCGTAGAAATCCTCCAGGCATTCCCTGCACGGGGGACAGGGACGGGGGCGGGGGGGTGATTCCATTGTCATGCATGGCCATAGTCTTAGCGTACATGCTCAGCATGGTTTCCCTAAAAAAGGCCTGGCGACGAAGGGTGGGGGGGGGTATTCATTTCATGCATGGCCGTAGCCGTATGACCATAGACCCTTGCATCCCCACTATGCCGGGACGGAGCACGTCGGGTTTTCACCAACCAGGCAGACAACGCGTGCACCAAGTGCGAAGCGCCGTGAGGTGTTCAGCGAGTCACATGAAGGGTGAGCTGCATCCTAGTATTAATAAGAACCCCTTATCAGCGAAGGGGGGGATTGAGAAGGACAGAGAACGAAGGAACGACAAAATGGCCAACGAACGGCTGGGGGAGCGAACAATAATGAGTACCGCCACCGCACCACCAGCACAACACCCCCCCCTCTCCTCCTCGTCACTACTACTGTTAGCCTCTCTGCACGGATGGAATGCGGGACAGGCGCACTAACTTTATACCACTACCACTACTGTACTACTGCTACTACTATACTAACTACTATAACTACTACTGCTACTACTACTGCTACTTCTTCATACTACTGCTACTGCTACTGATACGGCTACTTCTTCATACTACTACAACTACTACGTCGTACTAATACTACAGCTACAGCTACAGCTACAACTGCTACTACTACTACTACTACTACTACTACTACTACTACTACTACTACTACTACTACTACTACTACTACTACTACTACTACTACTACCACTACTACTACTACTACTACTACTACTATTACGACTATCACACCGTATTGTTAGGCTCACTTTACAGATGGAGTGCGGGGTAGGCGCACCAAGTTCCCCCCTTCCAGAATCTCTCTGGTGTCATCCAGAATCTCGGCGAACAGGGGAGCGGGGATGTCGACCTGTCCACAAAAACAAAAAAGGCGACGAAAAACGCCTCAAACATTGGGGCTGGAGTTGGCTGACCTTGACCTCTTTCGAGCTCCGAAAACCTCTCCGTACACTAACTCCAAGTAACGTGTCCCCGAAAACGGGTTCCCAGTCGCAAGTGAAAAAAAAGGACAAAACAAGGCGAAGAAAAACGCCTCAAACATGGGGCTGCGAGTTGGCTGACCTTAACCTATTTCGAGCCCCCATACCCCTCCCTATACTAACCCCTAGTACTATGTTCCCGAAAAAAGGTTTTCCGTCGTAAGTCAAAAAACGACGACGAAAAAAAAAGGCAACAAAAAAACGCCTCAATTACGAGGGCTTTGAGACGGGTGACCTTAACCTATTTCGAGCCTCCACCTCACCCTGTACTAACCCCTAGTAATTTGTTCGCGAAAAAGGGTTTCCAGTCGAAAGTCGAAAAACTTCGACGAAAAAAAGAAAGGCGACAAAAAAATCCCTCAAACATGGGGGCTGCGAGTTGACTGACCGCAGCCTCTTTCGAGCCCCAAAACATCTCCCTATACTAACTCGAACTAATATGTCCCCGACACCGGTTTTCCAGTCTTCGGAGTCGAAAAACAACGACGAAAAAAGAAAAAAGGCGACGAAAAAAGATAAAAAGGCGACGAAAAACGCTTAAAAAAACGTGGTACGATAGAGGTTGCACTTTTTTGGCTACATTATTTTTTTCTGGATGACGGGGCCCTTAACCCACCTCAATCCACCTTAACATCGTCGGAACACCATTCTCGTTTTACAACACGATTTTTCGTGTATACCTACAGTATTCTACAGTATGATAGATGGGCCATGGGTTTGTTCACATCAGTACATCAGAGTGCATGCATGCACTATATTTCCTACCGAGTATTTTTTCCCAGCTAGCTCCTCACGTGAGGACCCTCCAAAAAGAAATCACACACACTCACCTCGATGTTTTTTTTCTTTTCTAGTATATATACTATGCGCTAAAAAAACTAAAAAAAAAAAATAGAGGTGAGTGTGTGTGATTTGTCGTACATGACGCCTCAACACATTCAACGTGCGTGTTCTATGATAGGCGAAGGCAGCAGATTTACGTTGGACTGTCGAGAATGGATAGTGGAAGCGAACAAGGCGGTAGGCAGCCCCCAATAACGCGGTAATAGGAGGCCTTGCACACCACCGCCTTAATCGGGGACCGCCATTGTATGCACCCCCCCCCCCCCCCCCCCCCCCTGATCCCCCATATGTGGGGGTAGTAAGCCACAAATCGCAGGCCTACCCTTTAGCATTAAAAAAAAACGCTTCTTTATCACCTCGAACTCCTCGTCGCGAGACGAAAACCTCTGCGGAAGGGTTCCTTCGTGGAGCTGGTGTTGACAGTGGGGTTTACAAGCCAACTCGCAGGCCTACTCTTCAGCGTCAAACAAAAACAAAAACGCTTCTTTTTTCTCACCTCGAACTCCCCGTCGCGAGACGCAAATCTCTGCGGGATGGTCCCCTCCTGGAGTTGGTCCTGACGTTCCCAATTTTTAGAAAATTGTGTTTTTCCACAGCAGCAGGTGTGTCGTTACAACGCCGAAACATTTTTTTTTTTTTTTTTTTTTGCCCACCACCATTTTTCGGACGCAAAAACAAAAAGAGGGAACGAAGGGCGGCAGGCGAAGGGAAAGGGGGGCAGGGCAGGGGGGGGGGGGGGGGGGGCAGAAGCAGTGAGAAATACATGTATACGATAGCTTGGGCAAGACGCGTGCTACGATAAAGGCATTAAGGTATACCTCTTTTTGGCTGAATTATACTTTCCGAACGACGGAGTTCCTTCACCCCAAATCGCCGGAACTCCATTTTTGTTAAGCCACATGTTGTTCGTTTCGTACCTAGGCCATGAAATTCGATGCGATTCAAAAAGGGAAGAAACGGCTGAAGGTCTCCTCGCGATAAAAACGAACGCACGTACCGTAGTTGGAGAGGGGGGAGAAAAAGCCTGCTGAGTAGGCTGGAAAATAAGGAGCCCCCTATTTTTGGGTGCCGTCAGAAATTAGAACCTCGCTTCCCTCGTAATAATGCCGCGACCACAACAAAACTCAAACCCTCACCTCGTCCAAGACCAGCGGCTCCTCCTCCCAGTCGTCCTCCTCCTTCTCCCCCCACCAATCCTCCCCCTCGTCCTCCTCGTCCTCCTCCTTCTTCTCAGCTCCTTCCACGGCCTCCCTTCCCGTCTCCCTTTCCCCGCTCCCCTCCTTGACAGCCGCCTCATTAGATGCCTCCTTAGGTGCCTCCCCCTTCTCTTCCTCCGGCTGTAATTCCCCCGCTTTCTTCTTCTCGCCCGTTTTGGTCTTACCCTTGGTGGCAGTAGAGGAGGTGGCAGCGGTACCATCGCTACCGTTGCCAAGTACCGGGGTACTAACCGCTGCCGACGCTTCAGTTCCCGTTCCCGTTCCCGTTCCAGTTCCCGTTCCCGTTCCAGATCCCGTTCCCGTTCCAACTCCTGATCTCGTTCCCGATCCCGATCCCAGTCCCGCTTCCGATCCCAGTCCCGCTTCCGCTCCCAGTCGAGCTCCCGCTCCCGTTCCCGCTCCCATTCCCGTTCCCGATCCCATTCCCGATCCCGTTCCCATTCCCATTCCCATTACAGCCCCTGAATCTCGTGGAAACCCGCTCTTAGCCCCCGCCGCATTTCCCAGAAGTGGTGACGGGGTGTCGATGGTGGTTTGGACAAGAGGTAACTTTGGCGTCAATGCAGTAGCGTCTGTGGTGGTGGTGGGGTTGGGGGTGGGAGGCGGGGGGGTGGGCGGGGGGAGGGGTTGGAGAGATGAGTCGGGGGGGAGGGGGGGGGGGGAAAGGGGGTACTCACTTATTGCTGGTCTTAAGTCATTTGACCATTGACGACCGTGTATTTTCGAGCCGGATCGCCGTTCCTACTCCTTATAGAGACGCCTCCAACACATAAGAGGTCATTGCATCATATTGGGGACGGAACCGGGCTGGGGTTGGGGCTGGGGCTGGGGGTGGCGGTGGGGGTGGGGGTGGGGGTGCTAGTTTTTGTGGTGGTGGTGGTGGTGGTGCTTGCGGTCGTGGTGGTGGAAGTGGAGGCGGGGGTGATGGACCGGGTGGTGGTTGGTGCCCTGGTTAATCCCCATCTGTAGAACAGTCACCACGTTTTGAGACAAGGCAATTAAAGAAAACGTGGGACAATTTCCAAAGTTCGAACGGGATTGAGTTGGCCTTGTCTTTGGGGAGCGTCGTTTTTTTGCGGTTCACGTCACGCAGGCGTGGCCGTCTGCATGTTTTGGGGAGGGGATAGGGGGAGAACAGATGGAGGGGAGGACACATGCTACTAATAGTACGGTAGAGGGTGCAATATCTTTTTTTGCCGGGGCTCCTGACACGAAGAGCATTATCCCCACCCGAAAAACTGATTTTTGATAACAATGAAAGTGCTACGTGATGAACAAAGGTTGACGAGTTGCCAATCTAACACTTGGTCATGCATGATAAATATTCTAACCCAAGGTCATTTCTATACGAGGCTGTTCTTGACCCATCAGAAAAAAAAAAAAATGAAAAAACGGACGAGCGGTGTATTACGCAGCATGCAGGGATGGCTATCGACTCCAAAGTTGTCGAACTCACAACTCTGACGTTGTTAGAATAACTTTCATAAAATATCATGGCTTAGGCATAAAAAAAAACACATCTGCAGAAGTGGTTTATCGGATCGCGTTCAGGTCATGTATTCGTACTCGTGGGTTCGAATGCCACGGTGGTCAACACTATGGAGCCTGGCCTCTCACGGATCCTGGTGCCGAAGTGGAGAGGGCGATCCCGGAGGTCTTGTACTCGTCTCGTAGCTGGCGTCGGAGCGGAGAGGGCGTCGCGGAGCTGAAGTCGAGACGGAGAGGGCGTCGCGGTGCTGAGGTCTCTTGACGATCGCCTTCACAGCGGGCGCACGCTGAAACCTTCCTTTCTTAGATGTTGCAAGGAGATGCCACAGCAACGGTGGTGACCTTATGCCCTCTCGTCATGCGGCAGCATTATTTTTCGGTGGCTGACCTTCTGGGGACGGGTCAACGCCACCTTTGACGGGTGACACCGCTCGCGACCCGGGGTCATGTATTGCCGACCGGTGACGTGCCCTCTGGCGCATGCGTGTACGAGATCTACGATAGGTATCTACGACCCTGTCTTCCACATATTGCCAAAAAACAAAAAATAAACGTTCAACGCGATGAACAACCTCATGGCCAAGGCATACAAAAAAAAAAGCAAAAAAAAAACAATTGACCTTCTGGACGATTTGGGGGGTTTAATCCTTTCAGCACCCTTTTTTTAGCAACGCACTCCCGACAAGGGCACAAAACACTTGGGGTTCGACTAGAAAACTCATACACAGGAGTTGGAAATGCAATAAGGAGCCCCGTCATTTAGAAAACACTTTGGCCAAAGAAAAACTACCTCTATCGAAAATCACGTCGGATGGACGAGGGATGAGGGATGAGGGATGAGGGATGGATGGAAGACCCTGTTCGTAGCATAATTGCCGCGTGCCAGGAAAGACTTCGGGGTAGCAATTTCTTGGCCAAAATTGCTGCCACTATTTACTGTTGATAATACTTCGTTGATGTTCATTCACCCTGGCAACATGCACGGGGGTCATATGTCCTTCCAAAAGAATAGTAGACGCTGTAAAAGAAAAAGAGCGGTCGTTGTATCACGCAGCCTGCGAAGATGAGTATCTATCCTCAAAAAATGTACGAACTCGTATCACGGCTGACGTATTTGGAGTAGTTATCAAATAATTCTACCTGGCCGGGCTCCTCAAGTACACTCACAAACTTCCCTCCTCGGAATCCTCATTGTGCTACAAAAATACATGGCATTAGCAGAGGAGTCACCGACCTGTATCCTTCACGAGGGTATACACACCCCGTACCACGCACGATCGAATCGAAGTATTACATGCAGATTGCAAAAGACGACGACTTTGATCAACCACACCCTTTTGGTCGATCTCACAGCTGAAAGTGTAGTTTTTCCGTCAAAAAACAAGAAAAAAAAAAAAAAAAATCGCTACGAGTATGTCGAGCAATTAAGAGAGACATTCCGACGATTTTCACTCAGAAAACACTACAGCCAACAAATGGTATACTTGATATCTCTATCGTAGCACGCGGCTAGTACTAGTACCAGGCTGCGGCCACAAACCACTCACCGCCACTTCCGCCTTTCTTCCCCTTCTTCTCCTTTGGTTCCTTCTGCTTCTTCCCGTCCTTCCCATCCTTCGCTTGCTTCCCCAGCTTGACTACCTTCCCTTCCTTCCCCTGCTTGGCCTCCTTCCGAGCCTTCCCGGCCTTGCCCTCCGCTTCTTCACCCACCACTCCAGCTGTCTGCTTGCCCACCTCCCCTTTCTTCTCCTTCCCCTTCTTCCCACCCTTCCCTTCCTCTGCTAGTTTCCCTGCTTTCTTTGCCTTCAGCGTCTTTTCGCCCTTCCCTTCCTGTCCATCATTTCCACCCTCCCCTTCCCTTCCTCCCTTCTTACCCTTACCTTTCGCTTCCTTCTCCGCCTTCGCAGTCTTCGTCAGCTTCCCCCCTTCCCCTTCCTCCCCTCCCTTCTTGCCCTTCCCTTCTTTCCCTCCTTCCCCCTCCTTCCGTCCCTTCGCGCCCTTCTTCTCTTTCGCTAGCTTCAAACCAGCCCCTTTCTTTCTGCCCTTCTCTTCCTTCTCGCCCTTGCCATCTGTTGACAGCTTCCTCTTCTTCCCCTTCGTCTGACTCGCAGAATCTTCCTGCGCCCTAGAGCGCCGACCTGAGCCAGACAAAAACATCGGGAGTTGCACACATATTCGACGGCAACACAACAAGGGTGTGGTTAGCGGGGTACTTTTCCATTCATAGGCCAGCGACACAAAGCGGGAATTGCGTACGTATTTGAAGGGGCAGCATATCTACGGGGGGTAAAAAAAAAGCTACTTGCATTTTTCTCGCTTCTGCTTCTTCCCTCTTTCGTCTGATTCGCCGATTTTTTCCCGTCCCCTAGAGCGTGAAAAACATTACGGGAGTTGCACACATATTCGATGGCAACATATACACGGGGGGTCAAAACGCTCTTTTTCCTGCTTCCACATTTTCAACCCGGTTTGACTAGCGGAATCTTCCCGACCCCTTTTAATAGAGCGCTGACCAAAAACAAACAACACGGGAGTTGGACACGTATTCGGCGGCAACACATGACGCACGCTACGATAGGCATACCATTTTTCGTGCTAAAAACGTTTTGTGAGTGACGAGGCTCCTTAACCCAAAATCGCCGGAATTTTCGACAATTTATGTATTTGAAATACTTTTCAACGGCATATATCTAGGCCACGGCCACGGGAATTATTCATCGGGTACATACCGTAGCTCTGTTGTTTCTTCCCCAAATCAGTTTTTGGGAGAGGGTTAGAGCTCCTTAACCCTTTAGAGCCCCAGAATACTCCCTATACAAATTTCCAGTAATTTGTCCCCAAAAACGGGTTTCCATTTGTAAGGGCGTTATCAAAGTAAGGAGCGCCTCAGAAAAAAAATCGCCTGTAAAGTGGCCACAAAAGTTATGTATACCTCTACAGACTACCGTAGCACGCGTTAGAGGTGTGCTTGACCTGACACACCCTTCTCTTAACCCCTTTAGAGCCCTCAATCCCCTCCCTGTACTAATTCCACGCAATTTTTGTCCCAAAAATGCAAAGGCGTGTTGACGCCTTTGGGACTCCAGAGGGGAAAAACAGACTTTTTTTCTTGACAATTCGACAATCGGTCACACGATGTAGCCCGAAACGCCGGGTAGAGGGTGTGTTCACTAGTGTGTTCACCACTAATGATGGTGTTTTCAAAGCGCAACGGTATCACAGGAGCTATACGACCCAAGTACACGCACCGTATTTTGATACTATTAATAGTATAATATGCGCCGCCGCAGGTTCTTCCTACCCTTAGATCGTCGATACCATCGAAAATATCTTGTTTTTGGTGTATGTAAACGGGCATTAACGCCTTTATAACTGGAAACCCTTTTTTCGACAGTTTTTTACTTGAAGTTAGTGTAAGGAGGGATTTAGCGGCTTTAAAGAGGTTAAAAGGGTTGAAATCGTAGCCCCCACGTGCATGGCCTAAATAAAACACGCCGGGTACCCGGGTACCCAGGGGTACCCGCGTACCCTAACGCATATACCCGGGACACGTGCTGCGGTACAGGTGCACCAACCATTGTTTTTGCCTGCTAGGGATGGCTTGATAAACTACTCTATATACCCCACCCAAAACCAGATTTTTGTTTGAAAAAAAAGGAAAAGTGCAACTCGATGAACAGACTCATGGCCAAGTAGCCCCGTCCTTCACAAAACACCTTTGCCTAAAAGTGCTATACAGCAGTTAGTAAGGGTGCCCCAATAAGGCGGTCTGAATAAGGCGTTATCCCGATATAAGGCGGTCAAAATCGCTTGGTACGAAAAAAGGGTACCTGGTACAATAGAAGTCCCCCTATAAGGCGGTCTCAACAAGGCGGTATCCCGATACAAGGCGGTCAAAATCGCTTGGCGCGAAAAAGTGCCGCAGTTAGTAGGGGTCCCCCCCTTTAAGGTGGTCTGAAAAAGGCGGTATCCCGAAATAAGGCGGGCAAAATCGCTTGGCACGATAAAATGCCACCTGGTACAGCAGTAGGGGTCCCCCTTTAAGGCGGTCTCAATAAGGCGGTATCCCGATACAAGGCTGTCAAAATCGCTGGGCACGAAAAAATGTTACCTGGCACAGCAGTAGGGGTTCCCATATAAGGCGGTCTGAATCAGGCGGTATCCCGATATAAGGCGGTCAAAATCGCTTGGCACGAAAAAATGCTACCTGGTACCGTTAGCAGGGGTCCCCCTATAAGGCGGTCTCAATAAGGCGTTATGCCGATGCAAGGCGGTCAAAATCGCTTGGCACGATTGAGGAATTGCACTCATAACCTGGATTGAAAAAGGCGGCTTCCCCAACTAAGGCGTTCACACATGCTCTGGGACACCTCCACTTTACTCGGCGACCCCTCGTACTGACTACTGACTACTGACTACTGACTACTGACTACTACTCGACTGGATCTATCGTAGAACGCGTCTTGGGTTAGAGCTTCCTTGTTCTTCTTAGGCGTCCTTTACTGCTGCCGGTTGTCCCGGAGGTCTATGGGTTACCTTCGAAGAGCCCCTTGGAACAGGCAAGTGGCACCGCTCTTATCTCATTGGGCATCATACCAGTCCGACAATAAATAAGCTCGATATGAACAAACAATAAACATAAGCTTGGTGTGGGTTTGAAGCCATCCGGTATATAATGTACAAGGGCTTCGCATGGGTGCCGGCGCTCGCCAGGTAAGACTGTCAGGCTCGAGGTTTAGACGAAAAAAAGAACATGGTCTCTTTTGCACTGAAAATAGTGAGGGATACACCCTGTCTTACGTGAGAATCACAGCCTGGCCAGAAATCAGTAGAGTTGTGAGTCGGGACGACGTAAGTCACCGACTCGTTATTAGTCGGACTAATAGTTAGTCGTTTCCCGGAGGTGCCTGCCGCTCGTTTGTCCTACGAACGTTGTCAAGGTGAACATCAACAGCCAACTGTTATAAGATAATTTTGTGAATACAACGGAGGAGTTGAATTGACACACGATGTGCATGAAAATATGTGGAAGTAAGTGTGATGAGGTTAAGCTGTATTTTTTATTTCTGAATCATCCCGAGTAGAGCCGACTATCCGACTTTTTGGGGGTCCACACTTGCCGGAAGGATGATCTAGTACGTCTGTTCCTTTTCGAGCGGGGCTCTTTCTCGGCCGGTGGGACCTATCTATTTGGCATCCGACTTAAGTTGGCAAGTCGGCTGGCCATCAGTTGGCTTCATCAGCCGATTTGCTAACTACTGTTGGTTAGTCGGCTAACAGCAGCTACGGATTAGTTATTAGTCGTCAAATCCTGCCGACTAACAGCTCTAGAAATCAGAGATTTATTAAACTTGCGTCAGATACTGCTGTATGATCTAGATGAGCTAGATCATCATCTGTCCCAAGCTTTGATACGGTTCTTGCACCACATATTATTTCACAACGACAAATATATAGAGCTGTGAGTCGGCAGGATTTGACGACTTATAACAAATCGGTAGCTGCCGTTACCCGACTAATCGACTTTAGTTGGCAAGTCGGCTGGTGGAGCCACTGATGGCCAGCCGACTTGCCGACTTAAGTCGGACGTCAAATCAGGCCCCACCGGCCGAGAAAGGGTCCCGCTAAAAAGGAAGAAAGGCCTCCCGTATTAGACAATCCTTCCGGCAAGTATGGAAACCCAAAAAGTGGTACAGTCGGCAACTTCGGGAAACGACCATTCGTCCGACTACTGACTAGTTGGTGACTTAAGTCGTGCCGACTCACAGCTCTAGAAACTACAGGATCTAGATTATCTAGATCGCTAGACGATCTAGATCGTGATCTGCTCATCTGTTCGATGGAGGTATTAAGGTATACCTTTTTTTGGCGAAATTATTTTCTGAGTGAGCGGGGCTCCTTAACCCAAAATCGTTGGAAGGTTATTCTTCTTGTGCTTTTTTTCTTGAAATATTTATATCCTCCTGCGGATGGGGGAAAATTAAAGCTTAAGCTCACCACACTTCCACGTATTTTCATACATGTGTGTCAATTTGAAGTTAATTTCGCAATCCAGCGCTAGCTGGCGTATCCTCCAGTTTCACGTGGCAGCGACAAACGAGGCCATGGGTTTGTCCATGGAGTTGCTAGAGCTGTGAGTCGGCAGGATTTGACGACAAACAACTATTCGGTAGCTGCCGTTAGCCAACTAACCGACTTTAGTTGGCAAGTAGGCTGGTGACGCCAACTGATGACCAGCCGACATGCCGATTCAAGTCGGACGCCAAATCAGGCTCCACCGGCCGAGAAGGGCCCCCGCTCAAAAGGAAGAAACGCATCCCCTATTAGGCAATCCTTCCGGCAAGTATGGAAACCCCAAAAGTGGTGCAGTCGGAACCTTCGGGAAACAACTAACTACTAGTCCGACTAATGACTAGGTGGTGACTTGAGTCGTGCCGATTCACAGCTGTACGAGTTGCACTATCAGCTTGCTCAAAATCAGTTTCGGGCCAGGGAGGTGGAGAGCTCCTTAACCCCGTTTGAGCCCTCGAACCCCTCTCTATACTAATTCCAAGTAATTTTGTCCCAAAAACGGGTTCACTGTAAAGGCGTTAAGCCAAGAACCTTGCAGGGAAAAAAAGGGTGCACCTGTACCGTAGCTATGATATCGTGTTGGGATTCACCTCTCGCGTCCGCGGCGTCGGCGGCGGCGGCAATAGCAATAGCCTTGTCTGCCTCTTTTTTCGCTTGCTCCATCGAAGCGCTAGCGCTACCGCTACCGCTAGCTTTAGCCCCAGAAATAGCGCTACCATCAGCACTAGCGGTGGTGGCAACAGCGGCGGAGGTGGCACCAGTTGAGGTAGCGGCAGTGGAAGCAGTAGCAGCAGCGGTGGTGGGACCGGTACCGGTAGCAGTAGCAGCAGCGGTTGGGGGAGCGGTTCCACTTGCTAGAGCGCCGGTTGTCGCGCTAGCTGTATCGGCGGTGGCGATAGATGTAGCACTACCGCCTGCCGTGGCTTTACCGCTCGACTTTGCGTTGGATTTCGACCTTGTGCCAGCTTTAGCTTTGGCGGCAGCGTTACTTTTGGTGCTGCCGCTCTTCTGGCCCCCGAAGGCCGCAGTGTTGGCGGTGGCAGATTTAGCACCAGTAGCAGTGCTTGATTTAGCAGTACCAGAGCTGGATTTAGCAGTAGAAGAGTTGGATTTGGCAGCAGTGCTTGATTTAGCAGCAGCAGAGGTGCTCGATTTGGCAGCAGTAGCAGTAGAACTGACAGATTTGCCGAGTTTAGCAGCGGCTTTAGAGGTGGCCTTACCAGTAGCAGCAGCGATTTTAGCAGCAGCAGCAGAAGTAGACGCCGTGGCAGAGGAAGCAGCAGAACCAGAACCAGGAACACCGGCGGCGGCAGCAGCTTCCTTTCGAGCCTGTTTGACTTTTTCGATCTCGCCCACGACGAGGACACGAGCCATCGCTTCCCTTCGCGCAAGTCAGTCGGAGGCGGAAGTAAGAAGGGGGGGGGGGGGCGGGGGGGGCAAGGCAGAGGGTCAAAACGCTTAAAAAGCAAACACACAAAACACACAACAAAACAAAAAAACACAACAAAATACCACACACTACACAACAATACATATAACACAAAACAATACAGGGCGCATTACACGTCACTAAACACACACAAAAAAACACAAGGAATCTACGCAGCAGGATATTTGGAGGGCTTTCCCCGGGTCAAGATTGGGTACGCGGGTCGGGTCAAGGAGGTTTTCCAAAAAGCCGCGGGTCGAGTCGGGACAGGCCAGGAGAGGTTCGTAAATCTCACCGGTCGGGTCGGGTCGGGTCGGGTCGGGTCGGGAGGTGTTCACATATCACGGGTCGGGCCGGGTCACCCCGATCCGATCCGATCCGACCGGAGAGCCATCAACCGACCCGTGCAAAACCCTGCATACAGTCGACCCCGCTTTAAAGACACACCGCGTTTTTTTTTTGGGAGTGTCTTTAACTCGGGGAAGTGTCTTTAGGATTTCGGGGCCACTGACTCACCGTCCCCGGGGCCAATGGAGGTGTAACATATGTCAAAATACGCGCATTTGAAGCAGGAATGCGACCACGAAATTGTGGTGCTTGAAAACTGCAACACGTGATTTCAAAGGCCGCAACACTACTCCACTACTTTACACATTTTGAATATCCCTCCACCACCGAAACGCGGGAAGGAGTGCAGCACGACCTATTGTAATGTGTACGGCAGTGCACTGTTGCTGATGCAGGCTCTTGCTGTAATGTGTACGGCAGTGCGCTGGTGTTGTTGCAGGCTTTTCTTATTGTCAAGGCGTTATCCTCACGGTGAACATCATGCCCGAGATATCGCGAACACACCTGAGACACATCAGTTCGTTGGAACTAGCTCTGATACGATACACGCAAGTTACCTAGGTTAGGGTTAGGGTTAATCTCTCCATACCCACACGCGGTAGTGCGGGCTGCAGCAGACCGCTGTCGATGTTATACAGCAGTGTGCTGCCCCAGCAAAAAAAATTGGGGGGGGGGCCGCAAAGTGGAAAAGGTACCCCCCCCTTATTATTGTACATCTGCGGGGCACCATGTTCTGGGAAAAAAATGTGTCTTTATAGCTGGGAGTTTCCTTAAGAAGAGTGTCTGTAAAGCGGGGACGACTGTATTTGTAACCGTGGTCAACTTCTGTGCGTTGGAGTGGAACGTAGAATTCAGGGTTTTTCACGGGTCAGATCACTTCTCGCGGGTCGGATTGACCAGCGTGCCCGACCCCATGATATTCGAAAACCTGCCGCCGACCCGACGCGTGAGACTTCGAACACCTCCTGACCGGAACCGGCTCGACCCACGGTTTCTTTTTAAACCTTTTTGACCCATGAGAGCCACCCCCAACACCAACAACAGCTCCAGCACCCACACCAACACCAATACCAACACCTCCAACACCAACACCAACACCAACGCCAACACCACCACCAACAACAACGATAACAACAACAACAACAGCACCACCTCCTCCAACACCAACACCATTAAAACCACCTCGACCACCACCAACAACAACGATAACAACAAACACCACCACCACCAACAACAACAGCAGCAGCAGTATCACCACCACCACGACCAACGCCACCAACACCACCAACACCAGCACCAACAACGTCAGCACCAACACCAACACCAACGCCAATACCAGCAACACCACCACCACCACCACCGCCGCCACCGCCAAACAACAGCTCCAGCACCCACACCAACACCAATACCAACACCTCCAACACCAACACCAACACCAACGCCAACACCACCACCAACAACAACGATAACAACAACAACAACAGCACCACCTCCTCCAACACCAACACCATTAAAACCACCTCGACCACCACCAACAACAACGATAACAACAAACACCACCACCACCACCAACAACAGCAGCAGCAGTATCACCACCACCACGACCAACGCCACCAACACCAACAACACCAGCACCAACAACGTCAGCACCAACACCAACACCAACGCCAATACCAGCAACACCACCACCACCACCACCGCCGCCACCGCCACCACCACCATCAACAACACCAACACCAACACCAACAGCACCACGAACAATACCAACAGCACCACCACCAACAACACCAACACCAACACCACAAAACAGCAACAACTGTCACCTTCGCAAGGCGTTCTTTCCTCCCGGGGTCGGCGGCCGCCCCCTCCCCCGCTTCAGCACCACCACCGGGAGACCATCCTCCCCGATTTCCCCCTCCCCCTCCTCCCCCTCTTCCCAAGCTGCGTCTGCTGCTGCTGCCGCCGCAGCTGCGGCTGCTGCGGCTATTTCGTCTACAACACCTGTGGCAGTGATGGTATAACCAGGAAACAACAGGGGAGCAATTTGATTCATTACTAGAACTGTATGGCGTTTTTTACGGAGATGCACCGTTGGTAGGAGGATCAATGATCAAACAAAAGGGGGGGCAAAAAAACACTCGCCTTTGTTTTTTCGCGTTTGGCTTAGGTTTACTTTGTTGGCTGGTTTTACAAGGTATACAGAGCCTCAATCGAACAATCGAACACAGTCGTAGCGTAGGAGAGCTCGCCTGAAAGGTGGCGATGCTTTCCTTTTTTGTGTGATTGCATCCTGTTTACGATGGATACCCGCAATAGTATATAGCGTACTGTTGATAAGATCCATACACAATATGAACGACACTTTGAGCCAATAGAGGTACCTACGTACACTGGTACACCTTTCGTCTTCTGAGGCTCTTCGCTTCAAGATATATTCTTCACGGAAAACTGAATTTTAGTAAGCTGAAAGTGAAACCCGACGAACAAACCCGTGGCTTTAGATATGCAAAAAAAACGCAATTTGCTGAAAAATAACGACATTCCCACGATTTCGGGTTGATAGCTGATTGATTTGATTATTGATTATTGGGTTTGTTGGGCGTTTAATGAATAGCGTACCACTTCGTATAAGTAAGACCCATACAAAAATATGCACGCTATTTCGGACCATAGGGGTGGACCGTTTGTTTTCTGGGGCGCTTCGCTTGAGGAGCTCTACCATATACCATACCTCACGCAAAAAATGAGTTTGAATAAACTGAAAAGTGAAACCCGATGAACCAACCCATGGGTTAGGTATATGGAGCTCCTCAAGCAAAGGGCCTCAGCAAAAAAAATGAGGCACCTTTATCGAACCATGTGTCCGACACCACCACCACCACAAATATACATAAGGGGTGGCGAAAATTAATTAATACTGTGTTCAAGATATTTTAATCGTTTTTGATGATAGAGGGTGACGACATAAGCTACAGTGGGTACCCCGATTTAAGAGCGCCCGGTGACAAGCCGAAGCATGCGCTTTTAACTGCGCATTGCTCTTATCTGTAGTGGGAAGTATATAGCCTTTAGCGTGGCGGGACATGCCTAGTTGACCGCTCTCAACTCATGCATGCTCGTAACTCGGGGCTCTTAAACCGGGGTACCCACTGCATCGTACCGTAGGTCATGAATAGATTGGATAAACTTAAGTGCTAACTACTGTTTCTATTGCCAACACTCAACTGCAGGAACAGCAGCTCTAGCACCTACTCCTGCGCCGGGAAAAACGTTGCACATGCCCGGGCAGCCGCCGCTGCTGCTCCTGCTGCTTCGGTTACCGACAGCGATTCCTTGCTTAGCCGCGATGACTTTGGACGAGGCCCTCATGATTGGGCAATAAATACAAATAATCACATAAATCAATCCGCTCAAGCACTGCTCATGTTTTGATGCTCAAGTGTTGAGTATTTTTGTGAACAAAGCAATCACATCAATTAATGATCATACAAGTGCCGATTATTTTTTTTTACTATCAACACTCACCCGAAGGAACCGCAGCTCTACCACCTATTCCTGTGCCTGCAGCCTTGCTTACGCCCGGGCCGCCGCCGCCGCTGCCACCACCACTACCAGCACCGCCACCTTGCTTAGCCATGATAGCAGCAGCGGCACCTTGCTTAACCGCGCTGGCTTTGGAAGGAGCCTTGGCTTTGGATTTGGTAGAAGACTTCGGTTTGGTGGAGGTGGGGGATGCGGCGATAGTCTTTTTCGGGGTGGTTGCAGAGGTAGTGTTAGCAGTAGACGCCGCAGTAGGAGCAGCACTTTTCGCAGTAGTTTTCGCAGTAGTTTTCGCAGTAGTTTTCGCAGTAGTTTTCGCAGTAGCTTTCGCAGTAGTTTTCGCAATAGGTTTCACAGTAGGCTTCCAAGTAGTTTTCGCAGTAGCAGCAGTAGCAGTCGCACCAGTAGCCGCAGTAGAAGCAGTAGTAGCAGCCGCAATATATATTTTAGCCGCGGTAGTCGGTGTAGTCGAAGCATTACTGGGAGAAGCAGCCGCAGCAGTAGCCACACTAGACGAACCAGTGGGAGAAGCAGCAGCAGCAACAGCCACAGAAAACGGCGCAATAGGCGACGACGTGGCAGCAGCAGTGTTTACAGCGGCTGCCCCAGCAGTCACAGTACCAGCCACCGTAGATACATTACCAGCAGCAGGAGCAGCAATAGCAACAGCCGCAGTACCTTTAGCAGTACCCACAGTGCCCGAAGGAGTACCCGCAACACCCGACGTAGTGCCCACAGCAACCATAGCGGTACCCGCAGTAGCCATAGCAGTATCCGCAGCACCCTTAGCTGTAGCCTTAGCAGTAATCTTAGGAGTAGCTTTTGCAGGATCCTTACCCTTGGCACCAGTACTACCTGAAGCAATAGCAGCGCTACCTAAAGCAGCAGCAGCCGCAGCCGCAGAAGGAGAAGAAGGAGGGGAAGAGCTTGCACCTTTCGCAACAGCAGCACAAGTTGTTCCCGCCCCCCCTGCTCCCCCCCCTCCCGCCTTAGTCGTCGAAACCGCTTTCGTGGTAGAGGTTTTGGGAGCCCCTTTCCCCCCCCCACCCCCGCCTCCATCCCCTCCCGCCTTAGTTGGCGACACCGCATTTGTGGTGGAGCTGTTTGGAGCCCCCTTCCCCCCCCCATCCCCACCGTGGCTAGCAGTTTTGCCCTGGGGGGTTGGCAGGGAAAGCGCGTGCTTGATCGACGTTTTCGAACCTGAGAACCGCATAATAGAAGAAAATAGCACGGGGGGGAAGGGAGGGGGGGCGTGGGTGGGAGGGGTGGGAGGGGTGGGGGGTGGGGTGGGGAGGAGGAGCAGGGAGGGAGGAGGAGAAGAAGAAAGCAGTGTTTGAAGTTGCAATGTCGACAATAATCCCCAAAATTACCTGGTGCCTATACAGGTACGGACAGAGCGAAAGGGATTTCTCAAGTTCATGCCTATCACGCCAATGGGGTACTCGAGCCCAAGCCCACGCCCACGCCGACGTCAACGCCAACACCAACACCAACGCCAACACCAACACCAACGCCAACGCTAACGCCAACACCAACGCCAACACCAACGCCAACGCCAACGCTACACCAACGCCAACGCCAAACGCCAACGCTAACACTTACGCGAACGCGAACGCCAAACGCCAACGCCGAATGCTAACGCCCACACCAGCATCAACACAAACACCAACGCCAACACCAACACCAACACCAACACCAGCACCAACACTGACGCTAACGCTGACGCTAACGCTGACGCTAACGCTGACGCTAACGCTAACGCTGACGCTAACGCTGACGCTAACGCTGACGCTGACGCTGACGCTGACGCTGACGCTGACGCTGACGCTGACGCTAACGGTAACGCTGACACTAACGCTGACGCTAATGCTGACGCTAACGCTGACGCTAACGCTGACGCTAACGCTGACGCTAACGCTGACGCTGACGCTGACGCTGACGCTGACGCTGACGCTAACGCTGACGCTGACACCGACGCTGACGCTGACTCTAACGCTGACACTGACGCTGACGCTGACGCTGACGCTGACGCTGACGCTGACGCTGACGCTGACGCTGACGCTAACGGTAACGCTGACACTAACGCTGACGCTAACGCTGACGCTAACGCTGACGCTAACGCTGACGCTAACGCTGACGCTAACGCTGACGCTGACGCTGACGCTGACGCTGACGCTGACGCTAACGCTGACGCTGACGCTGATGCTAACGCTGACGCTAACGCTGACGCTAACGCTGACGCAAACGCTGACGATGAAGCTAACGCTGACGCAAACAAAGACGCTGACGCTAACGCTAACGCTGACGCTGACGCTGACGCAAACAAAGACGCTGACGCTGACGCTAACGCTGACGCTGACGCTGACGCTGACGCTAACGCTGACGGTAACGCTGACGCCGACGCTGACGCTGACGCTGACGCTGACACTGGCGCTGACACTGGCGCTGACACTGACGCTGGCACTGACGCTGACGCTGACGCCGACGCTGACGCTAATGCTAACGCTAACGCTGACGCTGACGCTGACGCTGACGCTGACGCTGACGCTGACGCTAATACTAACGCTAACGCTAACGCTGATGCAAACACTGACGCTAACGCTAACGCTAACGCTAACGCTAACGCTAACGCTAACGCTAACGCTGACGCTAACGCTGACGCAAACAAAGACGCTGACGCTGACGCTGATGCTGACGTTACCACTACCGCTGGCGCTAACGCTGGCGCTAACGCTGACGCTAACGCTAACGCTGACGCTGACGCTGACGCTGACGCTGACGCTGACGCTGACGCTAACGCTGACGCAAACAAAGACGCTGGCGCTGGCGCTAACGCTGACGCTGATGCTAAGGCTATTACAACTGAGTTAAATCGACACACGACGCGTATGAAAATACGCGGAAGTGTGGTGAGCTAAAGCTTTATTTTTCCCCATCCGCCGGAGGATAAAAAAAAAAAAAAAAAAAGCTAACGCTGACGCTAACGATGACGCTAACGCTGACGCTAACGCTGACGCTAACGCTGACGCTAACGCTGACGCAAACAAAGACGCTGACGCTGACGCTGATGCTGACGTTACCACTACCGCTGGCGCTAACGCTGGCGCTAACGCTGACGCTAACGCTAACGCTGACGCTGACGCTGACGCGCCAGCTAGCGTTGGGCTGCGAAAGCAACTGAGTTAAATCGACACACGACGCGTATGAAAATACGCGGAAGTGTGGTGAGCTAAAGCTTTATTTTTCCCCATCCGCCGGAGGATAAAAAAAAAAAAAAAAAAAAGCTAACGCTGACGCTAACGATGACGCTAACGCTGACGCTAACGCTGACGCTAACGCTGACGCAAACAAAGACGCTGACGCTGACGCTGATGCTGACGTTACCACTACCGCTGGCGCTAACGCTGGCGCCAACGCTGACGCTAACGCTAACGCTGACGCTGACGCTGACGCTGACGCTGACGCTGACGCTGACGCTGACGCTAACGCTGACGCAAACAAAGACGCTGGCGCTGGCGCTAACGCTGACGCTGATGCTAAGGCTATTAACACAGCTATCGGCTTACCTCGTGCGCCGATAGCCAAACCCGGGAAAAGCCTAGAGATCGAAGGCGACAGCAACACTGATGACGACAACGGCGACGCAGACGAAGACAACGACGCCGAGCCGCCACCATCACCACCCCCGCCGTCACCACCACCACCGCCACCCCTACCGCCACCGCCTGCACCACCATCACTACCACCGGCGCTACCACCACCTCCACCACCAGCACCAGCACCAGTGCCACCACCACCATTTCCACCTCCGCTAGGGGTGGTGGCGGCGGTTGCGGCGGTATCAGCAGTAGCAGCGGCGGTAGTGGTGGGGGTGGTAGTATCAGCACTGGGGGCGGCTTCGCCTGTATTCTTGGTGCTCTTCATTTTTTTAATATTTTCCGTGAGGTCCGGGGATGACGGTTCCACGCCCCCTCTCACCACACCGACTTCTTCCTCCTTTCTCGGCCGCTTGCTGCCGCCATCCGAGCTGCCCCCTCCATCTCCTTCCCCTCCCTCTCCTCCCACGGACCCCTCCTCTCTTCCTTTTATCCCTCCTCCTCCTCCTCCCCCCTCAGCCCCTGTCCCTCCAGCCACCTCAGGAGTTGCGGGCTTTGCTGCTGCTGCTGCTGGCTTTGCTCCTGCTGCTGTTGCTGTTGGCTTTGCTACTGCTGCTGCTGCTGATTTTGCCACTGCTGCTGCTGCTGGCTTTGCCGCTGCTGCTGCTGGCTTTGCCGCTGCTGCTGCTGGCTTTGCCGCTGCTGCTGCTGGCTTTGCTGCTGCTGCTGGCTTTGCTGCTGGCTTTGCTGCTGGCTTTGCTGCTGCTGCTGCTGGCTTTGCTGCTGCTGCTGCTGGCTTTGCTGCTGCTGCTGCTGGCTTTGCTGCTGCTGCTGCTGGCTTTGCTGCTGCTGCTGCTGGCTTAGCTGCTGCTGCTGGTCTTGCTGCTGCTGCTGGTCGCTTTACCGCTGCTACTGGTGGCTTTGTTTCCTGTGCGGTTGCTGCCTTTGTTTCCGCTGCTGCCGTTGTCTTAGCTGCGGCTGCTCCTGCTCCTGCTTTTGAGCCCGTGGCGTGGACAATCACAAGCATTTCGTTTTCGTCAAGGAGGAGAAAAAAAAAATCAGACCTGTTTTTGCGATGTGTCCGATTACACCGGGGAGACGGGTGGGTATCTATAGCGCCGTTAACCCATTTCTAACTCCTAAAATTATTATAGTCTAACAAGTGTTTTGTCCCCATGTCGGGACTGCGGTGCTAAAAAGGTGCTAAAAGGGTGCGAAAAGGGTTGAAAGCCACAACGATCTACTGTAAGTCCTAGGCCAGGCCTGTCAACAGCAGTAGTGCCGTCCGCTCGCGCAAACCCTGCCGTACTGGAGCTGGCCTTACCGTCTGGTCGCGTCAGATCTTTGGGGAGCCGTTCGCGTTCCAGGGCTAGGAAGCACTTCCTGGTGGGAAAAAGATGCGGGCGAAGACACAGCCCAGCCCCTATAACCCTAACCCTAACCCTGACCCCAACCCGGACCCAAAAACGGGCCAGAAATGGGCGAGAACCGCGGCGGTTGCGCCGCTTTTCGATTTGTATTATTAATTCCGATTCGCGGACCGCAAAATAGGCCTTGGCCAATGAGATCGACCACAACTACCCTCCAAGGTCCGCGCAACCTTAATTCCGATTCGCGCATCGCAAAATAGGCCTCGATCGATGAGATCGATCAAAAACTATTCTCCAACTTCCACCCATCCACGTGCAACCGACACACATAATGGGAAAGAAGGTACTATCGATCAAGGGTACAGGCTTTCTCCTTCGGAATGTCGCTGCCGGCTTGAAATCCCGGAGAGGTTTCGCAAGTTAAAAACGGGGAACACAGGCGTGTCCTATGAGCTTACATCAGGCACAACACTAAAAAAGAAAAACAATATTGAGCAAAACCAAAAGAAAATATAGTTCAGCGTTTGTTTTTCTTATTTTTGCGGTCTGGCTTGTATTGTTCTCGTACCCGGTGCGCTAGAATTTCACCTTGCTCTACCTTGAATTGCGTTTGTTGTGGGTTTTCTCACCACATACTTTGAATCTCTCTAGGATGAAGAATCAGCACGGACGTTGGGTGTACTGATGCCGTTGAGTAGAGGGTAGATACATAACGGTGTAAGGTGAAGCCAAAACAAGCAAGGCCAAACGTGTTGGATACGGACAAGGAAAACAACACAAGCCAGCAAGAGTCTGACATAATTTTTGAAGAAAACCAACAGAAAATATAGCTAGCACCGCCCAAGTAACCAGGAAAATGACACTGACCCGCCCATTCGAGCTAATCAGGGCTTTTCACGGGTTAGATCACTCCTCGCGGGTCGGAGCGTGTCAGGTTGACGACCCGGCCCGATCCGTGATATTGGAAAACCTCCTCACCCGCCCCGACCCGACCCGTTCCATGAGATTTACAACACTTCCCGATCCGACCCGACTCTACCCGCGGGTTTTTGAAAAAAGCCTCCTTCCCCGAATCCGACTGACCCGCGGGCCGGGTCACGACGCCTGACAAGCCTCCTCCAAATGAATAACTTAGTTTACAAGCTTCCCTTCCGGATGCGCGGTCTTTGGCTTGAAATTCAAGGGGTGTATCGCAAATTGAAACGGGGGACAAAAATCTTGAAAAAAAAACAAGAGAGAATACAATTAGCCACCGCCCTCGTAACCCGGCAAAGCAGCACCGATCAGCCTGGACGAGGTGATAGGAGACACCCTTTCCACGGCAGGGGTACAGCAGATTCTAAGAATTTTCTGAGCTCCTAACAGAAGGAGCTCAACACCTCGTCCCGAAGCAAGACTTCGAAAGCCTTCGCTCGCGCAATTATGATCCCCGACCTAAGCGCTAGTCCTAAAACAGCTGCACTCGTGAAGCTACGACAGCAGTAACCGGCGCAGTTCCCCACTGGTGTATTTCAACCGGCCACAAACGTTCCGCCCCAAAAAGCGCAACTCCCACCGCGAGATGACTCACGACGATGACTCACAGCCTACTGCTGTAGTCCACATCTTCCGCGGAATATCTACATCACGAAAGGAGTCATCCCACATCAGGGCTTGTGCGTTTCGGGCCAAAACGTTTGTGGCAATGCGCCCGGTTGAGCCCCTCCTCAAGTGAGGACTGACTACCGGTCGGTCTGATACTCTAACGAGCACACTTGTTTTGGGGCTAGCGCGCAGAAGCGCCGGTCGGGTCGTGGTGTGAACGAACGCCTCCGAAGTCGTGTTTTGGGTGAGACATTGAGCTCCTTATGTTGGGAGCTCAGAAAATTCTTAGAATCTGCTGTACGTGCCTACCGTGGGTATCTGATCCGTCACATGCTTGTGAAGAAATTGCTAGCACAATGGATCTAAACCTAGCCCACTCACCCAGCGAAGCTAGCGTCCCCTCCCCTCTCTCTCCGCCCCCCTTCCCTGCACCGTCTCCGCGCTCCTTCTCCGCCTTCCCTAATAAAGCCTTCGGCTTAGCCTTGGAACCCTCCGATTTTTTCCCACCAGCACCAATACCAGCACCAACAACAGCACCAGCACCCGCACCAACAACAGCACCAACACCAGCACCAGCACCAGCACTACCATCATTCTTCACCTCTCCACCACTCCTGTCCCCCCCCCTGGCCCCCGCCACCGCCACCGCCTCCACCCCCCCCACCCCCGCTTTCGCTTTTTTCTTTACTCTCGCCCCCCCCCACCCCGCCTTAGCCTTGCCTGCTGAGTCTCCAACAACCCCCCCAGGAGATGGTTGCGTTGATGACGGCGGCGGAGGCAGTGAAAGGGAGGGGAGGGCGACAGATAGTCCCTGGTTTTTGGGATGGACCAAGGGCCCGCCTGGAATCTTGACCTATAGTACCGAGAGCGAAGGAAGACGGATCGTTTTTTTCGAGGGTAAGATTAGGGTAAGATTAGGATAAGATTGGGAGGAGAATGGGGTAGGGATGGAGGAGGCGTGGGGCGGGGATGGGGGGGGGCGCAGTCAGGGCTGATGGTTTTGATGGTGGCGGGTGCTGTTCTTAATAGTGGTATGATAGGTGGTTTGTTATAGTGCTGGGCGTTTTGCATAGTATGGTGGGTGTGGTGTTTCATAGCGGTTTTGGCTTTAAATAGTTGTCAGTGGATGTCGAACGACTGCTAGCGGTTTCGAGGATCATATTGGGAGGAGAATGGCGAGGGGATGAAGGATGGGGATCAGGTAGGCGGGGGGGGATGGATGGAGGCGGGGAAAGCCGCGGCCAGGACTGATTGGTTTTAACAGCGGAGGGTGGGTACATTGAAGGTCGTGGGTGGCGTTCTAATAGTGGTGGGTGCGGGGTTTAAAGCAGTTCTGGAGTAAAAGAGCGGTGGGTGGTTGTTAAAATAAGTAGTTGTGGGTGGCTGTAAGGAACAACTAACCTATATTTTCCCAAAATATAAACATGATTGTCCGTTTAACTAAGGTTGCGCAACGAAACAATACGTTTACAAAAACAACACCGTATATCCCACAAGAGGTGTTACTCATCGTCATATCCTCATCTCAGTATTTTCATGTCTTGCTCATGACTCACGGGTTTCGACATTTTCTCTAGGCGTGTTGGTCCGGGGACATGGTATCCACACTTATCACTTCTGTTTTTATTGATGCTGTCTATCAACTCTACGGCAACACTCAGGCATATTGTGTACCCCCGCACCCTCAACTACAGACGCCAAACCGGAAGGAGACAAGATGAGCAACTTATTCTTCTCAAAATACAAAGAAGAAACGTACTGAGCGCCTAACGTTGGAGGTGTCTCTATTAATAGTAGGAGGACTAGGAACGGTGTTCCGTCTCGAAAGGGATGCGTGGTCAATGGTCAAATGACTAAGGCAAGCAACAAATGAGTACGCCTCCTTCCCCCCCCAAAAAAAAACGAAAAACACCTGCCTCACCTTAGCCCGAGCTGACGTATCGCTACCGGCGGCAGCGGTTGCTCCGTTCTGGTTACCCGATCCGGTGACGCGCGGTTTTTTCTTCGCTTTGCCGCCATTCCCAGCCCCAGCCACATCCACAGCCACAGCAACATTATGGCTAGAGCCAGTGCCGCTTTCGCTGGGAGGGGGGCGTTTCCGGCTAGTGGTGGTAGTGGTGGTGGCGGCGGCAATGCTGGTCGTGTTGTTTCTCGACCCACCGCCACCTGCCCAGATTCCACCTGAACATGACAAAAAAACAAGGCGTGTCTTAGGGCCGTTCCTAACGAACACACAAAAAATGTCAGAAAGCATGCGTTAGAAAAAACGTGGCGTTTTCCCGAAACGTGACATTTGTCAGGAAGCCAGACGGTTGAATCGTTTCGAAATTCCCCCCCCGAAAAACCGATGCCAGGATGGATTCCTGACAAACAAACAAAAAAAGAGTTTGTTTTTTCGAAAAAGTGACATTTCAGGATTTTGAAATTTCAAGAATCGTGATATTTCGTCAGGATCCGTGATGTTTTTTCGTCCGTTAGGAACGGCCCTTAACCCATACCAGGTACACAATTATAACTGCATCAACCGTTTTGGAGACAGTACAGTACAGTACAGTACAGTACAGTACAGTAAAGTACAGTACAGTACATTTCAGTACAGTGCAGTACAGTACAGCACAGTACCGTAATACGGGACAGAACCACGCTCAGTACAATACAGCACAGCACAATACCAGGTAGAGTTAGTACAGTACAGTTATCGGCGTCCCCGGTGGCCAAGTAGGTGAATCTCGGCTACACTAACGCCAAGGTCGTGGGTTCAAGTCTCACCGAGTGCATACTCGTGCTCGGAGGGACTTTTTCATGCGTAAACATTGGAGAGCGGAAAGCGCGAGAGCGTGAGATAGCAAAAATCGATGAAAATCGACGAGCATAAAAAGCTGAAGCCTGGGCGCAACAAAAATGAAGGCAATTGTCAGGAGGGGAAGGGAAGGCACCTGTGACCATGACCTTGTCCAGAGGGTCGTTGAAGGTAAAACCTCTTACGAGTTGAGCTGGAGAGTAAACGTGATGATAAAAAAGTAAAAGAAAAAAAGCACAGTACGTGAATGAGAACCATGATGGGCGTTGGGTTTGTAGGGTTGGGAGGAAGTAGCAAGGAACGGTACAATGTGAAGGACAACAATTGCAACAACGGCAGTGGGGGCAACACCACCAACGCCAACACATCACCAACACCAACACCACCAGTAACAACAACGGCAGTGGGAGCAACACCACCAACGCCAACACATCACCAACACCAACACCACCAGTAACACCAACACCAACACCGACGCCATCACCAACAGCAACATCACCAACAACAACAACCGCAACAACCACAACAACAGCAACAACGGCAACCACACCCCGACCCCCCCACCACCAACGCACACCACCATCACTATCACCTCAGCCCCACACGGCGCCCCCGTCCGCCCCCCTCTCCAGCCACGTTACTACAACAAACCCACGCCAACAACGACATGAACAAGAACATGAACAAGAATAACAAGAGCAGCAACAAGAATAACAACAACAGCAATGAACAACAACAACGACAACAACAACACACTCTTCCCACCTTTCGTCACCAATTTGGTCTGCCGCTGCTTGTCCCGTATATCCTTTTTCTCCGCTTTCTGCGCCGCAGCCACCGCCGCTACCACAGCTGCCGACGGACCACGATAAGCGCCGCCCCCATCCCCACCCCCACCCCCACCCCTTCCCCCACCCCTCCCTCTACCTCCACCACCACCTCCACCCCTCCCCCCACCCCCTCCCGCTGTTATGCCTTTGTCATCTGAAACCCCAGCAAAGTTTTTTCCCTTTGATTTCACGGATCCTGTGGACCCCGCACCAGTAGAGCCTGCCCCGCTGCTGTTGCTGCTAGCACCGGACGACGCAGCTGAAGATGACCTCTATTGTTTGGAGGCGGTTGGGGGCGAGGGGGGGGGGTATGGTGTTGATGTTGGTAGTTGCCAAGACTTTTCGCGGGCCAGGTGGAGTCAGGGCAACGCGTCCCGACTCGCGACATTAAAAACTTCCTGACCCGACCCGACTCGTCCCGACTCGACCCGTCCCGTAAGATTTGGAAAACCTCCTGATCCGACCCCACGTGATCCGTGAGATTTAGGTGACCACCTTACAAGATAGGCGGGTCGGGCCATGACCCGTGAATAGCCCTGGTAACTATATTATTGTTGATGGTGCTGGTGTCCGTTATCACACATTGTATCACAAGCTGCGAGCACCAGACAAATCAAAAGAAGATGAACTTTGTTGCTTGGAGGCGGTGGTGGTGGTGGGGGGGGGCGTCGCTTCGGCTCGTAGCAAACAAACAGTAGAAAGCGGAGTGCATCTTGACAACCATGAAAACTATAATATTTTTGTTACAAGCAACATGCTACATTTTCGTGTGAGGGTTGGGGGGGGTGGGGGTGGGGGGGAGGGGGAGGGGGTGGAGTGGGGTGGGATGGGATCGGATGGGGTGGGGTGGGGTGGGGTGGGGTGGGGTGGTGTGTGGTGTGTGGGGGGGGGGGATGTGAGGGCTGGAGCGGGGGGGGGGGGGGGATGGGGGACGGGGGCGGGAATGTGGGTTGTCGCGGTGGTGGTAGCGGTGATGGTGATCATGGTGGTGGTTATGTTGATGTTGGTCTTGGTAGTGGAAACGGCGACTTGTTGCTGTTGGCGTTAGTGTTAATGTTGGTGTTGTTGTTGGAGGCGGTAGTGTTTCAAATCACGTCACATCGGAGGCGGTAACGATTCAAATCACGGGCACATCGAAGTATCACGTCACATTTCACCATATCATACGACCCCACCTAACCCACATGCCACACCTTGGCCCAGCACAAGCCACACTCCCCAACCCCTACGGAACTCCCACTTCCATCACCGAAGCGCCCCCACAACTCCCACAACTTGGGGTCATATCGCACCGCACAAATGGTTACCTTCAGACTCGGAGCCTTGACATTGATGGTGTACTTCACAGGCTCGATGTTGGGATACCTGGCGGTAGCGAAAACAAATGGCGGCAGCAGTGGTAGCGGCGACAACAGCGTTGTATACAGTATCCGGTGTCCAGTAGGTTTTCCAGCGGCGAGCATCGAAGTGGGCGCACCAGTGGGCCTGGCACGTACGTACGCTGAGTTCCGACTGCATTTTGTATATTTCTCGGGCGGATGTAAGACTTGCTTCAGCTATGAGATATACGTGTGTACCATTTTTGGTTTGCTTTATTTTTCCCTGGGACATTCTCCCACTCCAGAATGACTGGGGCTTGCCTTGTGGCCACGGGCTTCATTGCGTGAGTTCATGTGAGAACAACAACAACGACCACAACAGGCTGGGCTGTGGGTGAGTTAGCTGACTATAAGTCGCCAACTTGTTAGTGGGCTGGGTATAGCAGCAGTTGCGTGAGGAAATTAATACTTTAATTGGCTCAACGTTGGGGTACCTGGTGGCAGCGCAAAACAGGCGATAGCGGTGGCAGCGGCGGCGACAGTGCTCCAGGCATTGGGCTACGAGTTGCTCGCACGGCCGTGTTGGTGACTACAGTTTGGAAGGAAATCGCATGGCGTTGCAGGCAGACGCTTCGTGCCATGTGTCATGGAAGGCAAACCGCGGCAGTCAGGTTCAAGGTAGGGTGCCGCTATTCCATCGCGGTTGCCCCCCACCCTGTCGTTCTAGTTTGGTTGGTCTGGTTTGATTGTCGCTCGATACTTCGATATATCGCAGCTTTCACCTCCAATACGGTACCTAAACACTACAGCAGTACACGTACCCCATTGGGGCGGGGAAGCTATTAATAGTAGACCTTACCGCCTTCTCACCACCCCAAACATACCAGATAATGTACCTACAAAACATTACGGTTTTTGAGGTGGCCCGCATGTTCTGTTTCAACATCAGCCAACTCGCGCGGAGACGCTTCGCCGCGCGAAGGGTCGTAGGGCCTAAGCCTGGGTCAGGGTTAGGGTTAGGGTTAAGGTTGGGTTGGGTTGGGTCTACGCCTTCATGTGGTGTGTAAGAAAAAACACAAAGAAAAAAAAAAACACAAAAACAAGCCTAGAAGCCCCTATTTTATCAAAAATATTTCAAGGACGTCAGCCGTGAGTTCGACGAATTTCAGGTCAATACTCATCTTTGCAAGCTGCGTTGTTTGTTATTTAGTTTTTTTCCATCCCCTTTATTATCCTCGCACTACTCTCGCGCTCCCTCTCACTAGCAACTCAGATCCGGGGTCACATAGCGGGCCCTCCTCCCCTCTCCCAATACTACCGTGCATGCCTTGATCATGCCATTATCGCGAGAAGGATTCAGCATTTTTTCCCCTCGTCGGCTCGCGTCGAATAGTGTAAAGCGTACTATTTTTGGTACTTTATCCGGTGTGTTATGGGCGGCGAGACCGATAAAAGCCACCTTTGGGGAGCCCGGGCTAGCAGAAACTGCTTTTCGAGAAAAAAAAAGAAAAGGTGCAACCCCATGAACCAAAACCATGGACTACTACCACTACTGCTGCTCCTACTGTAGGTACACAAAAGAAAACGGCATTGCTATATGAGAAGCAACGAAATTCCGACGAAATTGGGTCAAGGAACCCCGTCAATGATCCACAAAATTATATTCGACGAAAAGGGTTGCCTCTACCGTTGCATATACGCGATTTCAGATATTTCTTATCCACTTTCGCCTCCTGGTACGAGCAAAGCGACCTGCTACTTTATATGGCCGCCAAAAAACGTACGGACTGATCCAAGACGCTTTGGCGAAGCCGAAGATCCGCGCGACTCTAGCGATAATCTCCGCGGACAAAAAGCTTGCTTTATGGTCACGGCCGCCTAAAAAACATAGGGACGGGCGAAGCCGGAGATCCGCGCAATTCGATCGATAATCTCCCAAACAAGCCCGTTTACAGTCACGGCCGCCGAAAAATAAGTGAACCCCTCTCAAGACGGGCGAGGCCGGAGATCCGTGAAATTCGATCAACAACCTCCGAACAAAAAGCTTGCGTTAGTCACGGCCGACTTAAATATAGGGACCCCTCTAGGACGGGTGAAGCCGGAGATCTGGGCAAATAGATCGACAAAATCTTCGAACAAAAACGCTTCTTCTTTTTTTTCCATACGACGATTCGCGTTTTTATGTCACCACGCACGAATTTGACAACAGTAGTTGCATATATCCACTAGCGCGCTCCTATCTTATCCCAAACGACATCGATGCCAAATATGAGTTACGATGAATTTCTCGAACATACAGCTGAGTAGCAGTGTTGGTAAGCAACTTAAAGCACAGCTCATAAATATCAAATTCGAATAAATTCTCGAGCTTACAGCTGAGTAGTAGTAGTAGTAGTAGTAGCAGTAGTGTTGGGACGCAACTTATCCCCTTTAGAGCCCCAAAACCCCTCCCTACACTACTTCAAAGTAAATTGTCCCCACAAACGGGTTATCAGTTATGGAGGGGTTAAAAGCACTGCTGCAGTAGACTAGCCTCTACGTGAGCTTTATCAGTCGGCAAGGGAAGCGTCGTTCCGCTCGTGCGTGCTCCGTTATAGCCGCGGAGCCATGGACGTACGTGGGCAGCCCGATGCCTTGAGAGCGAGTCGAGAACGATCGCCACTGCTTCCCCTTATATCCGGTCGCATCTGTCCATCCGTCGGTAGCACGCCCCCCAGAATCGTTCGTACAATTATTTGAATTCGTCGGTCATGAACAACACTGGCATTTTTTCGAAGAAATACAATGTTTAATGAAGTTGTTTTGGCTTGCTTATTGCAAGCATAATCAAAGCAACTGGTCCTTGCTTATGTTAGCTTATGTTAGCAGTGTGAATTATAGTGTGTTATACTAAAACCCATACAAATCAAGTGTATGGGTTTTTAGAATGCATTATGTAGCATCTATACAAACAAAAAATGTATACGTTCTAGTGTATAAAAATCGTATGAGTTTGGATATCACCTATACTAAAATGCATACTGGTATTATTTACACGGGTTTCAGTATGCTATACTACATACTACACAACCAAATAGCAACTAAACACGCTTTATTAAGCAAAACCCCATCACGCAATAATCAAAGTTAGACCCTTATTTATTTGCTTGCCAACACTACAGCTGAGGAGTCTTTCAAGTATTTGTCAACCTGCCATTGGTACATTCGTTTCGCGTGGGGGAGGGGGTGATAACCTTGAAATGTGAGTGTCTACGGAACTCCTTATCTAAAAGCTGAGGTGTCTTCTAACGTTTATAGTAAAGCCACATTTGTTTCAGATGGGGAGGGGGGGGGGGGGGGGGGGGGGCGAGGAGGGGACGTCTCACTTGGTGCTCTTGGCCGAGAAGATGAAGAGAAATTTCCCCGGGAGCAGAAATTCCACCGCCTGGAAGAAGTAGTACTGCGCCTTTTGAACCTGCAGCCGGTTACAAAAGAGCGTTGTTACATTCAATTTACTATGAGCGGATGCAAGTTGAGTGTCCACACACGGGACATAGAGATCTTATGTCATGATCTGTGTGTTTCACGGCAGATATATCCCCTATCCCTGGTCTACATATAATCTGCAGTCTCGGTCATACTGCCGAGTAGGAACTGCTGTATGATCTGCATAATCTAGCCCATGGTTGGGTATATACTTCACAGATCCCGCAAAATACATATGCAAAAAAATGAAAAAATAAACTTGAGCTGTGAGATCGACCAAAAAGGAATAAAAACTCAGCTTTGCAAGCTACGTGTGATACTTCGATCGCGCGTGTTACAGGGTGTGTGTACCCTCGTGCAGACATTTAAACGACTAACTACCCCCCCCCTTAAACACGAGAAAAAAATAACGCCTGTTTAGCGTAAGCATCTGTACCCCCCGCCCTCATCCCAAGCAAATCTACAAGTCCACGACCGGGGGACGCATATCTATCCTCCCCCCCCTCACCCCTCGCGCCAACGCCTACTCGCCTTTTTGCATTCGGTGATGGATAGCTGCATCCCTTCACCTCCGCCGGTCATGTCCCTGATCTCGAACTGCACAGCCACCTCCCTGCCATCCTGCAACGGCAAAAAGGTCACGGAAGAAAACAAGGATATCGTCAAACGAGAGTAAAAAAAGTCAAGGACCAAGGAAAAAGCAAGGGTTTTTCCGGCACCGTAAAATGTGCGGGGGACTAACGTCAACAGGGACTTAGGGCGAGGGAGTGTTCAACAACAACAACGACAACAACAACAACAGCAACAGCAACATCAACAACAGCAACAGCAACAGCAACAGCAACAACAACAACGACAACAACAACGACAACAACAGCAACAGCAACAACAAAGCAATATCACCAGTGTGTTGCGATATTGGGGCAGCAACCACGACAAGAGTTAAACCGAGAGCCAGGGTCAAGAAATACACGGCAATTTTTTACCGTGTTTTTTGAGGGGTTATGATCCCGCATCCCGGTCAGGTCAGGAGGTTTCAAAAGCTCGCGGGTCGAGTCGGGTCGGGTCAGGATGTGTTCGAAACCTCACGGTTCGGGTTGTGGGTCATATAAGGAGTTTTCAAATCTCACGGATCGGGTCGGGTTGGGTCGGGTGGGGTTGGGTTGGGTCGGGTCGGGTCGGGGTCACCCTGACTCGATGCCACACGTGAAAAACCCTGGATTTTCCCGGAAAGCATTACACAGCAGTAGGGGTCCCCCAACAAGGCGGTCAAAATGGATTGGCGCGACCTGGGGAAACGCACTCATAACGTGGAATGATTAAGATTGGATTTCGGATACAAAAATAGGGATAAATTTACTCACGACATGTATAAAAATACGTGCAAGTGTGGTGGACTTAATTAAGCCTTATTTTCACCCATGCGTCGGAGGATATAATAACAGCAGTAATAGTAATAATAGTAATGATAGTAATGATAGTAATAATAATAGGGCAGACGACAGAAAGCGGTATACCGCCACCAATCCGCGCCACCGTGCGGTACAGCAGAATACACCTAGGTTTTTGACCCCGCCCCGAGACCCTGATTGGTCAACTCAGCCTCGTACCGGTATTTGACAACAACGACACCAACTCCTTGCGGTACATCGTACCGCGGCTTCCCAGCTAGGCCGTCACCGTTTCCTGACGCGACCCATAACGCTTTCGGTCGCAAAACACACCATGCGGACTGACTTTGCCCCAGGCTATTTACGGCCCATACATAGCTTTTCAATTTCCGACCTAATCTCAACCATGGGCACAACGTCATGCAGCATCCATAGAACGACGCGCTTTCATATTCCGTCATATTTCGGATCTCTTCAGAGAATTGGACATGCCTACGCCCAACGAATCTCACATTTTTGACACTCAACAACCCATCTTCCTCGCCTGGGCAAAACGCTTTTAAGTCAGAGTATGCATCCATACCTCTTGTGCCTTCGGCTAAAGCAAACCTACCCGACCATGTCTGTGTCGGTAGACTGACTGCATGACTAGACTACAAGACTACAAGTAGAAGGCTATGTACAAGACTACATGTGATATACTCCTGATATTTTCAAGGTCCACATTACAATAGTCGAAAGCCGTTGTTTCGTACATAACCAGCAGCAGTGTACGACCACACAAAAGGCGCCACCACTCAAGAACCTCTTTTTGAATAATAGGTTTTAGGGTATGGGTAGCGTATAATAGGTTATTTTCCGGGCATCTCAAGTGTACCCAAGTTCTGGACTGCCAAGTTTAAGTGGTGGCGTCTTCTCCTTGCGTGGATTTCAACACAATGCGGTGTACGAACTCGCAAGGCGGACGGCGGACGTCATCGGGTGTATGTGTGGGCCAACGTGGTCGTGCGCGTGTAGCAGGACTGTCACTCCCTCTTTGTCCCTTTGCCCCAGCCTTTCCCCGCCATCCATGAATACCTAACCCAATACTGGAGCCTGTCCTGTGACAACGGACTTGATTATGCCAGTTAATGTGAGAACAAAAACAACAAAAACGACAACAACAAAATAACAGCAACTATAATACGTGTGCGTGGGGTGTGCGAGATACGTATGGTGCGACCTATGTGTGGTTGAGCAGCGGTTCGTGCTGTGTGCGGAAGGGGTGTTGCAATGATTGCTCTGAAGGGATCCGAATTATGAAGGAGTACGAAAGCGCGTCGTTCTATGGATGCTACAAGACGTTGTGCCCATGATTGAGATTAGGTCGGAAACTGAAAGGCTATGGGCCGTGAAGAGCCTGGGGCAAAGTCGGTCCGCATGGTGTATTTCGCGACAGAAAGCGCTATGGGTCGCGTCAGGAAACGGTGACGGCCGAGCTGAGAAGCCGCGGTACGATGTACCGCAAGGTGTTGGTGTCCAAAACCGGCACGAGGCTGAGTTGACCAATCAGCGTCGTGGATCGGGGCCAAAAACATAGGTGTATTCTTCTGTACCGCACGGTGGCGCGGAATGGTGCCGGTATACCGCTTTTTTGTCGTCTGCCCATAATAATAATAATAATAATAATAATAATAATAATAATAATAATAATAATAATAATAATAATAATAATAATAATTTCGAACGCTAGCCCTGGGATTGTTGACCTGGCAGGAAAAAAAAATGTACCGATCTATGCATCATACATAGTGGACAAAAAACAAAAACTGGCAATATTAACCCATTAGCAAGGATGGATCTAAACAAACATCTACGACGGATCTTACCAACAACAAAACGCAAGCAAATGAGTAGAAACATCTACGTACGGATCTTACCCTCCCCCAAAAAAACAAGTAAAAAAATTCTCGGCTGTTTCACCTTGCCGCATCTGGATACCACCCCGTCCTCTGCGTAGGGTGCAACGGCGTAGTACTTTCCCGGTTCCCAACCATAGGCGTCCGAGCCCGACCGCCCAATGGCCTCCGGCGCTAGAACCACCTGTGCGCAGCGACAGTAACAGAAGGACCAGGCACAGAAACAAGGATTAACAATAAAACAGCAGAAACAAGGCGCAAATACAAGAATGACCGTTTTAGCACCGCGCTCCCGACATCGGGACAAAACACTTGGAGTTAGACCAACAAAATTCAGGAGTTGGTAATGAGAACGATGAACATGAAAGCACGTTTCCGACGGTAGCAAGTTTCCGACGGTAGGGCAGTGAAACACATTATTTGACATTTCCAACCATTTTACCCCAGTAATGTCATCAGGGGGCACTTCGACCGGTACAGTATTTCGTGTGGGTTAGGGTTAGGGTTAACTAATATGGTTGAAAAAAGACAATAACGAAATACACATTAGGGGTAGCATATATTAGGGTTAGGGGTTATGTGGAGGACAGGTGTTACGCATACCACGACCATGCTCTATCCGGAGGGCACCCTGCATTCCGACCAACATATAACAAGATTCGCAAAAACTGGTGGCCTACTATGAATCGTGATGTGCACAAATGGTGTGCAGAGTGTCAAGCATGTCAACGTCGAAAAATAGCTCATAACAGACCAAAATACCGACAGGCCATCTACCTGTGACAGGCCATCTACCTGTGGAGCGACCATTCGAAATAATTTCCGTCAACTTAGTCCAATATAAATCAGATTCAGTTTCGGCCGTTGGTGTCAAATGCAAAGCAGCCCTCTCTATGATGGACCACCTAACAAGGTTCACACTGCTGACACCAATTACAAACGAATCAGCTGACACAGTTGCAAAAACCATCATTGATCGAATTACAAGCATTTTTGGTCCACCTGAAACAATGCACTTAGATGAAGGCCCAGAGTTTGAGAATAACATAATGTACCAGTTACAAAGTATACTGGGATACAAGAAAATCAGGACGGCACCGTATCGACCTCAGGGCAATTCGGTATCTGAACGTATATATTCGACAATGCACGCCATGTTAGCGATGCATACTTCAGTTGAGCAAGATACTGGGATTGTGTGTTTAGTTCTGGGCAATGGTCTCGACAGCTGTCTGGTCACTCACGTTGGCACATTTTCCGAGCAGCTTCCGCCACCACCCCGGCTTTGCATAACCAAATTTAGGAGCCATGGGGGTGGATCCGTCTTAGTGTGTAGGCAGTGCTCATACGCTAAGATGGAGCCACCCACATGGCTCCTAAATTTGGTGATGCAAAGCGGGGGTGGTGGCCGAACCTGCTCGGAATAATGTGCCAACGTGAGTGACCAGACAGCTGCTGAGATCATTACCCAGAACCTGCATCGCTAACATGGCGTGCATTGTCGAAAAATTTACGTTTCATATACCGAATTGCCCTGGGGTCGATACGGTGTCGTTCGGGTTTGACAGGTGTTGGGAAAGGTACGTAGAATGATCGTCACACATGTAAGATAGGAAGATCCAACCGAAGGTATACCCATCCGAAGGTATTCCTATCACCCCGGCAAATTTGTACATGATGAGATCGATTTGCCGATGTCGGAGATCGCACCGCGCTCTCTGGCACTCTTTCATCCTTCGCTGATAAAGCGAAGGAAGGCTCTCTCCTTGCCCCACATCGCACGGAAGAAAAGTACCCTTGGCAGCGGGGAAAACGCTTGCCACGTTAATTGAGACCTCCTCGTAGAGTAGGGGCTCCATAGTTAGGGTTAGTTTCTAATAAAAGTTGTACGTAGTGTAAGCAGCGCTCCAGCTGTTCGATATTTGTAAGTAGTTGTATGACCACAACGGCCAGGGTACACTGGCTTCTAACCTGTCCGATTGGTATAGGCTCTGAAGCTCTGTTGGCTTCGCAGACAAAGCAATGGACTCGATTGCGCTGGGTGGTGTTACTTGCTGGGTTACATGAAAACTCGTCTGCGCTGGTAGGAGTTACTTGCGGGGTTACTTGCCGGGTGGCTTTCTTTTTCTTTGACTTTAATTTTTTTTTTCCTGTAGCAGCTCTGGTAGTCCGAATATAGAAAACACCAGGTCTACACGACGCCAATTGCGGGACGGTAGTCCCGTAGCAGGTTGATCTCTTTCTTAGGGTCATTTCTAACGACACTTTTTTGGCAAGTTTCTAGCCAATTTGGCAAGGTTTTGGAAGTTTGGACTTGCCAAAATAGCAAAAAACTTGCCAAAGTGTTTTTTGGATATTTCCGTTCCGCTTCGTTGGCAAGTTTTTGGAAAGTGAGATTTGCCATTTCATTTGCCATTTTAGGCCAATAACGCTAACGCAAGGTTGTACAAACCAGACCACCCCATGTGAGGAAGATTAAAAATATTGCGCAGCAAATGCTACTCGAGTTATTTCCTTCTAAACCCGTTTTTCCACCACATTCTCCCCCACTAAACCTGACATATTTGCCAGATTATGTCAGGAACCCCGATGAGATACCCAGTATCCAATGCGACTTTTTCGGTATTGGTTTGACTTGCAATGATCCTATATTGCTCTCATCGTTGTTTTGAAGTGGTTGAGTTCACAGGTCCTTAACGTGAGAAAACCCTTTTTTTCTTCTTTTTCTGGGAAAGACGGTGAGAATCGAACCAGCGACCTCACTGTTCATTATATCACGTCCTGCCGACGACGCCATTGTGACGAAGTAGACTAAAAATGTTGCGCAACAAATGCTACTCGAGTTATGTCCTTCTAAAGTAGGTTTTTCACCACACCCATAACACCCGACGCTAGACTTGCTCTAACTTCTGTAATAGAGGGATGTACGGAGGATACACGGTGTCATTGGTAGCAGCTATGATAGGGCTGGCGACACTGGCCGTGAGGCTCGCGTAGATGCCACATGGGCGTCGTTTTGAGCGGGTGCTGGAGCATCATCACAAACAGCATCACAAACAGCAGCCGCCCCAGCTTTTCCCAGGCGAATTTGGCCGGGCTGGAAGGATATTCAACCTCTGAGGTACATGGGCTGTGCCTGGAGTCTTTTTTGCGCCAGTATTTATTCCAGGGAGAGCGTTGGCGTGCCGTTGGCTTCCTTTTGCTGCTGCTGTGAGGGGTTTGCATAAAATATGAGGGCGTTAAGATGAGAAACTTGCCAAATATTACCAAAAGCTTGCCAAAGGTGCAGTGTTCCGCGTTAGAAAGTTTTGTCGTTTTTTTGGAAAGTGTTGCTATTAATGTTTCCTTGCCAAAATAGCAAAGTTATTGGAAATTTCGTTTGGTCGTTAGAAACGAGTCTTAGATGGAGGTGTGGAGACACACCGAGGTGGATTATGTGCGTAACCGCACGCTCGAGGGGCAGCGATGAGGGAACACCTCAGAGTGCCCTCGAGAAGCCAGGATAGCCTTGAAGGATTATAGTGATAACGAAGCGGTACGATCTAGGGGATAGGGCCTGGTATCTACATCCGCCCATTTCAACTAATACTAAAGAGGGCCCGGTCAAACGAGGAAAAAAAATGGAAAAAAAACGGAAAAAAAACGAAAAAAAAACGGAAAAGGGAAAATCCTGTCGTTTTCTGATAAAAAAGAATGTTCATTCCACACGATAACTAAAATTAACTGAAAAAACCCCCTAAAATTTGTTGATCTTCCACGCTAAAACTCGCGGTGCAACTTGACAGATAATTCAACTGCTACAGCACACCGATTCGCGGCGAATGCACTCAACGACGCGGCTGAACACACCCAACTCGCACACCCGAGGCACCCCTGAGAGTAGGCGGTGCTCGTGGTCCAACCCGCTCCCCCGGGAGTGCTCTAGAAGTTGTGTTTTGGTCATGGCTGTTTGTCGGCAGCCGTTGGATTACTGGGCGGCACCCTCATCGAAAAATATATCACCACAGCCACGTCCTGACCCTCTGGCTTCTTGCATAGCCACCCCTTGGTCATGCCCTATCCATACATGCTGGCTTCGACAGCGGACAATAACCGTGGCAGCCTCACGCACTACCCCACCCACCGCACCCGCCGTGCGCCTGCGAACCGGTAACCTATGTTCCTCTTCGCGCTGTTTATCCCATATTTCGTTTTTTTTTACCCCATTTCGATATTGTAAATGGTTTCGGTGTGGGATGGTCGTCCCTTCGCAGGTTTCTCTTTCTCAAATGGAGGTGTGGAGACACACCGAGGTGGGTTATGTGCACAACCGCACGCTCGAGGGTCAACGATGAATAAACACCTCAGAGTCTGCCTCGAGGAGCCAGGATGATCTTGAAGGATTATAGTGATAAGGAGGCGATACAATCTACGGAGTATGTACTGGTATCCACATCACCCCCCTCCTTTTCAGACGTGCAAACGTGCGCGTCTTATAAGAGGTGTCGACTCGGGATGACAGGATCCTAGGAATTCCCTGGAATACGCCGACAATCACTATTAATGCAGCAGAGTCCGAAACTTGGGTAAAACAATTAGTCAATGTGACTTCATATTCGTGCCGGCAAGAAACACGTAAATACGATTACTACTCGTCCTAAGTTTTAACGGACTTCCATGCTGTACAATGTTATCGCTGCTTCGAAACGTTTCGAATCACGACACAATCCTTGGACACGTTCCAACGGGAACGACAATGGCAGTTTAGAGCTGGCACGAACTAGCTACGAAACTTTCAGAGAATAGGTTTACTGCTAGGCCTCAGCTTGCGCGACTTTGCTGGGTGCAGTTGTGACCCGTAGTACGACTGACTACCTAAGAACTTCTTCAAGTGTGCTCAGACTGCCAACACTTGGTACTTCATGAAGATTTTGACATACCGATAAACAAGGTCCGGCTCCTCCACCTTGCTACGTAGCATGGCGGGGTTTCCATGGTATATACTTAAGTATCATGGTATATATCATGGTGTTACAGACTACCATCGAAATTTAGCTTGTCTCAAGATAGTACATCTCTCAGTGCTTTCGTCAAGATATGACAATCTAAACGATAAAACAATCGTTAACTCTTCGAGAAGCCTCGTTCGAGTTTAGGGTATTATGTCTGTAAACAGACACGCACCTTTAAGATTTGTAGAGCTTTTAACTCTACGATAATATTTAACCTACCGTGTTTATTTATTGCACTGAGATACAACTTAGCATCTTCACACCCGCACGTTCAGCCTGTACCAAACGCAGAACCTGCTGTGCAACAACCATGATACAAGCTGTGCAACAACCATGATACAATCTGGTGTATGACAACGACCAGATGGGAATTCGACATCTCTGTAGCGTGTACATCAGCAACGTAGTGAGTTGATATTGAATGCGGAGCTCGTGGGCGTCCTCATTCACTCTAAATGTGATCCTCCTCACACTGACCACAATTTACAGGAAGACCACTTGTCGAACTCAAAACGATTACCATCAACGGACTTGCAGACTGTATACAGGGGATCAGTCTGAATATACAAAAATCTGCTTGACAACGACGATCGTCGATGTCAACTGACATGTTTTCATACACAAGGAAAATCAGATAACGTAAAGGTGGTTGACGACCTACCGTGCCCATTATCGACTTTGGTATCCAACTCATACCGCGGCACAAACGTGATGGTACCGTTGGCTCTGCCTCGACAGTTTGCTAGACTGGGGGCGCGGGAGTTGTTAGTGTTTGCGGATCAGGAGGGACGTCTTGAATGCTCGCAAAATATGAGCGAATACATGCACTGGAGTGGGGAATTTGGCGACGGTGATACCAGTCATCGCTATTTGGACCTTCCCCACGAAAACGGACTCGAAGCTGAACATTAAACGGGGATGATCGACCTCTCGAACGCTTGTGGTCAAGTATCCTTTCTACTGTTTTTGGGCCAATGCAAATTGGGGAGGTTTCCTCATCTAAATTCGGCATTGGTAATTTAGTTCCCAAAAACATTTCGTTGATTTCAATGAAATAAGAATCTGCGAGCACACTGCGTTGGTGGTACGGTTTCATCCTGCCAAAAAGTACTGACGTTTCAGCTGAACCACCATCTTTCGATACTCGGTAGACGACCGGCGACAATAGATGGCGAACTTGGTACGGACCGCGCCAAGGACTTAACAATGTGTTGTTGGGGTCATCTTGGGCATTATGCGGTTGATGAACCAACACTAAGTCACCACGCTGAATCTGTTGATATCGTAAGCCTGCATTCGACGCTGCTTTCTGTGTCCGACAGTTGCCTATCTCCATTGGCTCTACGTCTCCACGGAACCTGATCTCCTACCAGCTGAGTATAAAACTGGGTAGCTTCGTCCTTGAACACGAAGATGAAGTATGTCATCAGGAGGCCATCTATCATGTCCTCGGTGACGCCGGGACGTGACTTCAGCGACGCAGTGACGAAGGCTTCATACTGCGACATGACATTAAGAACGCTATTCTTGTCGTTTTCGTTTCCCGTAAACTTAGAGATAGCACCAAAGTAAGACACTTTCATCCTTGCGTTTACAGATGACACAGACGGGAATGAACTGCCTATTTTTAGGCTGCTTGAGTCAGACGGATTCAGTTGTACTCTACCCGTCAAAGTAGACAATAGGTCAGCAATGTTGCTTGTAAGTCCTTCCTCCGTTACCGACTTATCAAGCAGTTTATTCAACATAGCAATATGATCTTCGCTGACGAGCGACTGCTGTTGCGGGGAACTACTGACCATGTGTTGGGGAAACGAGACTTCAAAAGCTGCTCCTTTCCCTACGGGGGAAAACGACCGGCGGTGGTGACGCCCACGAAGACTACGGTGGCGACCACAGCGGTGTCGCTTCAGCTCTTCTTCGGACGAGTCTTTACCAGGTGACGGCTCACGGGGGCTGAAGTAAGTTTCTTCTTCTACTTCTTCTTCCTCTTGCAGGTCTTGATCCTGACTGCTTTCCTCAGGACGTGAGGGAAGGCCACCTCCCTCCTGGCGTGGGGGAAGGGCGTTCGGGTCCGTGTGACCATCCCCGGGACCAGGGGGGTCTGTCCCGCCTGCCATATGGCGAGCGGGACAAACGTGCGGGGTTTTTTCAAATAAAGCTTACCCGCTCTCTTCGGCCGGGTTGCTTAGCTCCGACCGAGCTTCACTGCCTCGACTCCAATATTGGGACGGTGGTCCCTTGGCAGGTTTCTCTTTCTCAGACGGAGGTGTGGAGACACACCGAGGTGGGTTATGTGCGCAACCGCACGCTCGAGGGTCAACGACGAGGAAAAAACTCAGAGTCTGCCTCGAGGAGCCAGGATGATCTTGAAGGGTTGCAGTGATAAGGACGCGGTACAATCTAAGAAATAGGGACTGGTATCCACATTGGGATTAAACTTGAAAAAAAAAAAAAAAAAAAAAAAAAGAACGGGTTTATCGCTCTACTGCTAGTTTTTACTATCTGACCAATGAAACTCGGGTATTCTTTAATTCTGCCTTTCGTTTTATTTTTCGTTTTTTTTCCTCATTTGGACGGGCCCTAAGGGCCCAGATTAACGAAGAGCACGGAAAATCGTAATTCGATTTTTTTTTATAATTTCATGAAAAATACACGCAAAATTCAACTCTGCTTCTTATCAAGAAACGGCGTAGTGCGTTCTAGAAGTAAAAAACGCAAAAGGGTCAACGAACACCCGTGGGCAACGGCCGAGGTGAGCGATGGCTCGCGTCCTCCCCGGAGCGCCGCGGCTAGCGGCAGATTGTTTTTGCTGGCAGCGTCTAGGACGCTATGGCTCTAGGCGTATCTTGGATGGGCTGGCGCCACCCCGCCGCCCGACACGGGCAGCAGCGACGGGGATATAGCGGTCGAACTTCTGAGCGAAGTCGTGATGTGGTAGTTGGCCGTGTTATTTTCGAGGTGCAGGCCGACGAAAAACTGGGTTTGCGGCGGTCTCGATTGTTTTCGACGCGCCGCAGGCGGTCTACGCTGTGCTGAGGACCTTCGGAGGCCGCGCTGCGGCTGCTCCGGTGGTCCTACCTCTCGCAATGGTGGCTTCTCGCTTTTCAATCAGCCGACGACATGGCACCAATTCGCGTGGCCGGCTTCGGTTACCTGGTACATGCCATGCCTAGGTGCACCAACTCCCCAAATTGAAATTCGATTTTCGACTAAATCCGACTGAGAAAATGTTTTTTTACTTCGTTGTTGAATTTGATTTTTCGTAATAATTCTGAGAATGCCTGCTTGGTGATTCACTTTTTGACCAATCAGATACAAATTAAATTCAATTATAGAAAAAAAATCGAAATTCGATATGGCAAGTTCCTCGTTAATTCGGGCCCTAATAGAGGCACCCCTGGGATTTCAAGCCAACCACATCCCAAAGGGAAGCTTGTAGTCAGTTGTAGTGTGGATACCAGGCCCCATCCCCTATATATCGCACCGCCTCGTTCTCACTATAATCCTTCAAAGCCATCTGCCTCCTCGAGGGCACTCTCAGGTGTTTCCTCGTTGTTGACCCTCGAACGTGCGGTTACCGTAACTGACACACGATATCACCCGTACATAAGAAACCACACCCCCCAAGGGATACGACACCCCGGTGATAATTTTGGGCGTTTCTGACAAACCATCGATTTATCACCCGGGGTACATAAGATAACACACCCCGGTGATATCGTAGTGTAGATTTGTGGTTTGTGGCTTCGATCCTTGGTCGTGGTGTCTTTGCGAAACTCTTTTTTGGTCGTAACGATAGCGAGGTAGGTACGTAGCAGCAGCCCACTTTTGTGTGGGGGCAGGACCGATGGCGCAGCCACCGCCTTGTATCATATCGGGCGAGCTACGTTCGATTTAGTTACATTTCATATTTTTATGCTCCAATCCAAGCCCGTATTTTGTTTGAAACTCTCTTCGGCGTTGAAGGAGTTGAGTAATCGCCGAGTTCATGTGCTAAGGAGTCTTGTCACCTAGGTTGGGCCCCTTTGTTTTACCACAACCCGGTATCACAGGCAGGCACCTACAGCAGGAGTGCGGGGCAGCTGCAAGTGTTCGTGCAGGCATACCACACTCCTTTAAGTGTGCGGCAGCAGCGGTTCAACTGTTATCACACCCGCTTCTATCACACCCCCAAACACACCCTATGGGTGTTCGGACGTTCTATCATACCCCCTTTTTATCACCCCTCCCTCATTTATCAAACCCCCAAACACACCTTGTGGGTGTTCGGACGTCCTATCACACCCCCTGGTTTATCACATCCCCCTTGGGCCCCCTGCGAACTGCACTTTATCACCCGGGGTACGCAAGATTTCACCCCCCCCACAGGATACCACACCCGGTGATAATATTTTTAAATCCCAAAATTTTATCACTGGGGTGTGTTATCTTGTGTCAGTTACGGTACTCCAACTACCCACCTTGGTGTGTCTCCACACGTACATTGTGTCTCCACACCTACATTTTGATGAAGAGATTTACCTCTGCGGGTCTACCGTCCCACAATTGGCGTCTGTCCCACAGCAGTAGTACTAAAGGTTTAACAGTGAAGAATAACCTGAGAGCTTAGAAACCGGTGTACCCTGGTGTTTATGGCCCTATCCCGGCGAAGGGTGCTCTTCGGCCAACAAGCGATGTCGTTCCCTGCGACGGATTTCTCCTTTTGCTTACAACCAGGAAATAGAAAATAGTTGCAAGAAAGAGCCCCCGGTATACCGTTTTCTGCCTGATTCCTGTTCGGAATTATGTGAAGATCCGTATAAGATCGAGACTTAATATTGATCGGTAAATTATTGGTAGTACAACCTGTCGGTACAACTGCAATTGTTATAAAACTGCAAGTTTTAATCGGTACCTGATGATACACCCTATTTTTGGGCGACCGCGATAACAGTCTGTCAGTACAGATAAACAGGAATGGTTGCAAGGGTACATGAGCGTAATGCACGTACCCTACACAAGATTACAATGCGGTCCTTGCAGCGAAGTACGTGAACATACCGAGGGCGCGTACCGATATCTGGTTGGCATCATACCTCCGTGGTCACAAGCACCGCCTGAGCAGTCCTGTTACTGAGAGCGAGCCTCTTGGGCGGTGCAGTTGATGCTGATTTCCCAGGCTCCACCTTCCTGGGTTCCACCTTCCTCGACGCCATGCTTCTCTTGTCCGAGGCCCAGGGCTTTTCCTTGCACAACCTCCAGCAAGCCGAAGCAGCAGTAGTAGATCTAGAAGAGGATCAAGTCTGATCCTGCTGCCTCGTAACGAGATGCCCGGCGGTTTGATTCTCGAAGGCCTGCGTTGATGATACCGGCCGTGCCAAAAAAATGACAAGTTGCACTAAAAGTGCTGCGTAGAAAGATTGCCTCGTGACCACGCCCAAACAACTCGTTCGCTCGCCTAGAGAGCGAGCGAGAGGGAGAGTAGCGCCGGATGTATCACAGCCCAGCCGGGCGCGCGAGAGCTGCCGGAGTCCGCGTAACAGCCGTCCAGACGGACATGTATTGCGCTGGTTCAATGGGAGAGAGCGAGGCAATCGGCCTCGTGGATTTTGAAAAAGGCTCTTTATGATGCTGCCTTTGCCTTTATCGAGAGTACCCCAACACCGGCACGAGCGCCGCTGCAGTCGATCAAATAAGCAGGTAGAGGTCTGACAGCGTGTATCCCCGACAAATCCGTCAAGGCTGTTATCCTTCAATCGTATCTCCTCTCGCTTCCCAGGTTCTGATGTTGATTCGATTTCCCGCCTCGGGAAAGTAAGGTGTTCACATAGCCTGCGAGGGGAAGTTTCAGGGGGACATTTAGGATTGTTTTAGGTTCAATCCCGGGCAAAAATCAGCGAAAGGCAAAAAAAAATCAAAATCCTGCTTGGCGTACCTTGAGTGGAGAGCAGGAGGTGTAGCAAGAAGGAGCGCACTAGAGGGGAAAAACCGACATGAATACAGGGTAAAACCTCCTGAACCAGCCCGTGTGATGAACTGATCCCGCAGCCCGTCCTCCTGAAGCTTGATTTCGGTGCTTTTCGCGACATCGAAAAAAGGTGTTTTGGTCGCTTTTTTTTTCCATCAGCATCGTCGTTGTTCGTGGGTTTAACCTGGCCCTCTCGGACTGCTGCTGGCTCCTGGCCTCTCTGCAGCAACTACGCAGTTAGCCGAAGATCGGGCGTGGGGGGGCTGGGGGGGGGGGGTGCTGGAGGGAGACATCCACAGCTTACACCCTCGAAATTCGGATTTGCACGTGCTCGGAGAGAGAGCGAGCCGCACGACTTGTTTCGCTCGTACTACTGCTGTTATTGCGCCAGGAACAGCGAAGTCAGCAGTACCAGCGCTAGCAGGGAAAGGAGCGGGGGAGCGAGGGGGGGTACCTGGAGGCGTCAGCAATAACTCTCAATGGGAAATCAGGTGCGGTGTTCTTCTGCCAGTCCTTGTCCGTTGATGTAAGCCGAGCCGACGTGCTGGTGGCTTGAGGTTGGTAGGGGATGATGGAGTCGCAGAACAAGTACAGCAGTAAGTAGCCGTTTGGCAGACCTGGATTTCTGCGATGACGAGAGGCAACAATAATGTGTCTCGAGTCTGGTACCCCTGGTCCCTGGTCAATCATACCGCAGATTTTGCAACAGAGTGCAACATCAGTACCCGGGTGCCAGGGGAGTGTAATGCACTACAGGTATGCATCTGCTGTGCTACCGTCGCTTTGGTATACCAGGTTTATAGCAGTACTGCTGTACCGCAGTACTGCAGTACTACGCCTGTGGTCTACATCGACCCAGCAACGCAACCAGTACGGGTGAGTCTCGAACAAACTCTCGAGGGTTGTACGCGCGGTACCTATGGTCCCATGCAGCTGGTCCCATGTCCCCTACCGGTAGGGAACTGCAGTAGTTGCGGCAGTATGATACCTGGTATATACCAGACGGGTACCAGATTAGTACTCAGGAGCACAGGGATACAGCAGTACTGTTGCACTGCTGTAGCTACGACTGCACTGACTGTTGCTGTCGTCCAAACTGACACAGCAGCAAAGCAACAAACTACTACTGTTGTATGCATACAATTCAGTAGATCTCCGATTGTATGGTGCACAATCTTACGTCCAGGTGCTTTTTATGTGTGCGAAGGTTGGCGGGATGTTAGAGAGTACACTAAAGCTTCGTACCAGTATGATAGCACTCTGTAGTAGCAGCAGTACCGGTACTCGCACGAGCTGTGCATGGGTATGGGAGCATGTAGTGTACCCTCCCGGAAATATTTTCCTTTACAAGTATCCCCTAATCGTGCTGCTGTGTGGAACAATATAAATTGTAAACTCGCGTAACTGCAACTGCGGCTACGACCTTCACCAGCACAACGGACTCTAATATTGTAATAATACACGGTGGCAGAAATGCACGCCAATCGTATATACCAATCATGGTATCATACATACCGGTCATGGTATGATACGATGTGAATATCGGCGTCCCTATGGTCTAGTAATAGTAATGGTTAACCCCTTAGGAGCCCCAAACCCCCCTTTATACCAATTCCAAGTCATTTTCTCCTAAAAATGGGTTTCCAGTTGCAAAGGCGTTAACCTCGTAACTATTACCTGGTAAGGTCGATTTGCCTGCTTTGAGCCCCCTCGAGTAGAGACTCGCATACAATATCATACGTAAGGACTTTTTCTCGTGCAAAAATTGCAAAAAACATTAAATGACCGGCGGAAAGCGCGAGAGCATGAGTTTGAAAAATTTGATTGAAATCGACCAGCGTTGGGAACCTTCAGAGCGATACAAGTGAAGGCACGTACCGGGGGCGAGAAGGGACGGCACCTGTGACCACGGCTTGTCCAGAAGCTGAAACGTAGAAGTGAGAAAGAAAACAAAATAACACGAATACAGCAGCAGCAGTAGTGCTGACTGTTCCCGGTGCGATACGCTCGATCAGCGCTTCAATCGTACCGCCATACCGTACGGCAGTTCATAACATTGCCCTTGATGTGATCGATGGCCTAATCGCCATCATTTTTTTCCATGGTTCGAAATTTTGAAGTTTTGAACATGGGGATGTGGCGTGTTTCTTTCGGGGTATCATACCTACAATCGAGTCTACTAGCAGCATAGTCTGTGCAAGTGAGTGAGCAGCACAGCACTGTAGTTGAGAAATGCACGTGGCGGTGGGTTCCGTCCCCCCCCCCCCGACTGATTCGGTGCGGTGTCGTTTGAAATCGTACGACGCGGTGCGGTTCGGGAAAAAACATTCAGTTCGGTAAAAAACAGTCCCAAACAGCACCGTACCGTAGTAACAGAACACTGCTGTTTATGGTACCCCGATGTAGGCCATATATCTTGATCTCAGCAAGATTCACCCAATGCAGGATCTGTGTACACTGCCTGTGGAGGCGAATGTTGGTTCTAATATCTTCCAAGATCAGAAAATCCATCGAAAAGGGGAGTTTCGTCCCGATCTCCGCATTGGGACAAGGTGGGACAAGGTAGTTCTTCTCCAGATGTCGTCTCGAGGTTACGCCGCATTTTTGCCCCCGCGCGCACACGCACAACAGCAGTAAGTTCGCATAGATGCGGTGGCCGCCTGGACCATTTGCCGAGCAGCTGCTGCTTGACCCTCGCGCACCTCGATCGCCATGGTCTGTAGTGTTTTGAGGCGCTGCGACGCGTGTGTGCGCGTTTCGGGTTTTCGAAATCGCACAACCACCCCCCCCGAATAATGCCTTCGAATAGATGTAACATTGTTAGCTTCTGCATCGAGACTCGCTTTTACCAAACACACAGGTAGTTTGGAAGTCTTACATCGACATTTTTTATCTTTAGGCGGCCAAACGGACCACAGGAAGATCTATGACCTAGATCGGGGTACCATAAACATGGCCTGTAAACCATTTGATTTTTTTCGCAAGGCCTCGGAGGATGTTGTCCACTCCCCATTCCCGGGTTTCTGACTCACAGTAATCTCCACGTACTTTTAGGTGCAGTCAATTACGCCGCGTTCTTAACACACAGCGTTTCAGCCTCCACCTGGTTCGGGCCTTAGGAGAGAGCAAATGGTGAAAATTTGTGTTTCATTCACAGCAAAGTTTGGTTCTGTTCAGATTGGTAGTCTCTAAACGGAGGTTCACACCTCGACTTTGGGGTGCCTCAGTGATCGAAATATGGTCGAAATTCGCAAGACACGAAATGAAAATGAGACCAAAAACAACCTCCAACTGAACGTTTGCACTTCATTTTGCGGACAGCTACAGTTGCCCACAAGCAACAACAACCACGATTTGAGGGATGCTCCTTGACGGGTGTATGAGCGCGTTGAGTGCACCAGACAGCAGTCCTAGGCAGCCAAAAACGACTCACGAAGCAATTTCGTGAAATCAAAGTTAAAGTTCCTAGCGAGCATCTCCGACAACTTTCAAAATCGATTTTTGGTTCATTTTGCGCGCTTGTAGCATGCTTACCGGTATTACCATGGCATCAACACGTGTATATATATAGTCTTTAAACTGAACATTATATCCAACAAAGTTTCGGCTTATACGTCGGGACGACCACAGTCTCGATCACCAGGGCAGGGTGAACAACTCTACTCTTGCTTTGACGAAAGGTTACCAATCACCAACATTAAAATAAAGTAAGTTACAGCTTGTCGAGGGCCAAAACCAGCTATCGTAAAACCATGAATATCTCGCACAACAATTTTGCTTTCCATGAAAAAAAAAATGGAGCCAGAACACTTAGAGATTCTGGAGAGGAAGCGTTTCCCGCTCTCTCTTTTTTAAACTTATGGGCACAGCGCCTATTTGCATCGCCGGCGTGAAAAAAAAATGACGGAACACGCTTTTGCTGAGTGGTTGAGGCCTGCCTTCCGGCCGGCCGTTTTTTTTTTCAAAACCTACCTGGTACCAGGTACAAAACCCGCGTCGGAGCCGCGGGACCGCCCTTGCCGACCTCGAGCCCCCCAAGGGTTAGGGTCAGGGTTAGGGGTATGGTTGGGGTCGGGTGGGGTCTGGGCCGACGTTCAAGATATAAATCGACTAAAAGGGTGCGCAGTCCTTTCTTTTTTTCATACCGAAAATGCAAATAGGGGTTGCCTCCTATGGATGGGTTTCACAGGTAGGTAGACTTGCGTTCACGTGTCAAGTCCGGGCTTTGGCCTCTTTCTTGGCCGTTTTTGATTTGAACGGATTACAAGCACATCTGGCGCATCCCGAGATCTTTCTACAGTAAACCCGCCGTAAAAGCTATTGTGAATGCTGTACCCCGAATTCAAAGGAAAAATATTTTATGATTTTTCTTATGTGAGGAGCCAACTAACATCCGAGGAAAAAAAGAAAAATCCAGCATTTTGCCTGGTGATGAGTTTTAGACCAGCTATTCTGGAAATATACCCAGGCAATATTTCTGCGTATTATTTTTCGAGTTTTGGGGCTCCAGAAGTGAATAGGTGAGAAATTTGGGACCTCCTTATGGCTCTTGATTTTTGGAAAGTGGTTTTATGCTGAATTGGTTGGTCTTGTTTTCCAGTTTGTGTTTATTTCAATCTTTGGCGCGCACACTACCGCCGCCGACGTTGGGACGCCACCGCCTCTGCTGCAGTTGCTGCTGCTGTGCTGCTGTTGTGCTGCTGGTGTATATGCATTTTTTTGGACAACAACTGCTGTAGTAAATGTACCATCCTTTTTTTCCCGGCACTGGCTAGTTCGTGTGGCAGATGTTATAATTGACGCATGCTACTATTAATAATACACCATAGTCGGCAAGGGTACACCTAATTTTTCTGAGCCCCCTTCCTCCCTTGAGTAGCTCGGCACCTCACCCGAAACCTGACTGTGAGAAAAACGAAACTGCAACCCGATGGACATGGCCCCCAGGTGTAGGTTGTTCATAAGGAATACTGACACATGCTACGGCGGTAGGGGTGGGCCTTTTGTTCTTTTTGAGGTCCCTCGCGTTTAGGGAGCTTTAGACCTTCCCCCGAAAATTGGTTTTGTGGAGAAAGCTGAAACTGCCACCAGATGAACAATCCAATGGCCTAGGTATACAACGAAAATCGTATGAGGGAAACTCGGACGATTTTGGGTTAAGGAGCCCTGTCGTTCAGAAATCGTTTTGGCCCAAAAGTGTTGCCTCTATCGTAGCATGCTTTTACTGCTGTAACACGCAAATATTCACCCAAGAATAACTGGTAGTTCCTCCGGTGAGGAACCGCGTCGGTCAAGAATAGGCTTGCCAAAATCTGCTAGCGCTATCGGAACACGAATTTACACCTGCCCTAGCGATCCTCACCCCCCACCCTTCAAGTTACCCCCCCCCCTCCCCACCTACCGCCTCTATTTTCACAGGCTTATGGAAAAATTAGCCCCCGTTCCCCAGGGCATATCACCCTCTGCTTGAACCCGTCCCCTCCCTCCTCTTCTGTATTCAGGCTTCCAACGGAATTCAGGTGAAAGCATTCCACCTGCCCCCCCCCCCTCAACTTACCCCCTCCCCCCCCCCCCCCCCGCTACGGCCTCCACGTTCAGGCTTCTGACGAAGCAATACACCCCCAAGAAGAAGACGACGCGACGCTTCCCGATCACGCCAGCCCCAACAACAACACAATGTCCCGCGGGATTCACAGCCGTGGAGGCGGTCGGGGGGGGGAAAGAATAGTCCACCCGCGACCCCACCACACGGGAGACTCCTCGGGCGGCGAAGAATCGGATGAGGGGAATGCTCCGCCTAATAATGACAACCCCCGGAGAGAAAAGTCAGAGGATTACGCCAGGGCTCGAAGCGGTAACGGTAACGGTAACGGTGGTGGTGGTGCTAATGGAAACCTTTCTGGGCGTTTGTTGCGCGGGAGCGGTGGGGATTGTGCCAGGGGGGCTGCCGCTGTGAGCCCTGCTAGGGGTGGTGGACGCAGAGGGGTTTCCATCGGTGGCGGTGGTGGTGGTGGTGTTGGCGGTCGTACCCTCAGCGTTAACCTACGGAAGGCGAGGTCGACGCCTCGGGTCCTGTCGCCCAGAAGAGATGACGACGGTGATGGTTTCGGCGGTGGCGGCGGCGGTAGTGGTGGATGTAGTGGCGGTGAAATGAGCATGGGGGAGCAGCGGCCAAGGCGTGGGGGTATCGGTGGCGAGAACGGTCCCGGCGTGACGCGATCGCGAAGATCATCGGGCGTTCGTGACCCGTCCAGCGACGATGGTGGCCGCGAAGCCCTCCCTGCTCCACTCGCAGGCGCTGTGAGGAGGAGGAGGGGCAGGAGCCGCGGGACGATCGACGGCGGTAGCGGAGGTGGTGGTGGTGGTGACGGTGGTAGCGCGAAGAAATGCGGTGCGCAGACTGAGGGGAGCGACGGCGACGGTACTGATAATGAGGACACCAAGGCCGGCCTTGACGACGTCGGCGCTGCTGATACTGCCCCTCCTTCAGCGGTCACTGCTGCTACTGCTGCTGCTACCGCCGATGCTGGTGTTGGTGCTGCTGCCACTGCTACTGTGGCCACCACACTGGTGGACTCCGGTCGGGCCCCCACACCGGTGAGCTCAAGTCGAGGGTGGTTAACGACAGATGCCCGACATGCCTCCACCCCCACCGCTACGAACGGCAGCCGAGGCGGGAGTGACAACGGCGGTGGGGGCGGAGGCGGTATCGGCGATGAGTCCAGAATCTCTTCTCGAACCCGTACCCTCACCCACGCCTCCAGCGCCGCCTCCTTTTTCAACGGTAGGGCTAGCCGTAGTCCGTCGGCCTCTGCTGCCGCGGCTATCGCTTCCGCTGCCGGTACTGCTGCTGCCGTTGCTGCCACCGCTACCGCTGCTGCTGCTGCTGCTGCTGCTTCTACCACGCCATCATCAACATACGGAAATGCGCGCAAGAGAGGGGCCTGTCCTGGACCGGGGAGTCTGCGGGAGGACCCTCCGCGTACGCCTCGTTCGTTTCAAGACGGAGAGGTCCAGGGCTGGATGGCTCCGCTTGTGTGTGGTAGGGGTAGCGGCGGCGGTGCTGGTACCAGTGGCGGCGGCAGTGGTGGCCGAACCTCTACGACATCGTGGGCGGCGGGAGTTGCAGCGTCGACTGCTCTAGGCTCGCGCTTTGCTACTGTCGCCCATAGCCGTGGTGTTGGTGTTGGTGGCGTTGGTGGGGGCCGCGGGGATGGTACTATTGGTGGTGGGATCGGCGGAAGGTGGGCCTCAAGAGCACGGGGGCGCGGGCGGGGGCGCGGGCGGCATCAAGAGGTTCGCGCTAGCGATACGTTGAGGCAGCGGCGGCGGCGGCAGCAGCAGCACGAGCGGGAGGAGGAGCAGCAGCAGCAGCGGCAGCGGCGGCGGTATCACAAGAAAGAGGAGGAGGAAGGGGAGGGGGAGAGGCAATGCACCCTCGGCGACTCCTCGGAAGAAGAGGAGGACGTAGAGGACGGAGGCGTATGGCCGCGGGTGCGCGGCTGGGCCGGGGGGGTTATTGGGGTTGGCTCCGACGCAGACGGAGAAGAAGGTTCAATTTCATCGTCTTCGGAACCAGACCAAGTTGTCGACAGAGGCGGTAGTGATGGAGTGGGTGGGGACCGGGGTGAAATTTGCGGCAGGCGCCGTTCTCAGCGTCGGTTCTCGACGGCTGGAGGGGTCGTGGGGAAGGGCGTGATAGGGGCCCAGGAGGAGGATAAGGGAGAGGGGGCGGGTGAGGGGGAGCGGGAGGTGGGAAAGGAAGACGTTATTGGAGATGGTGGAGGACCAGGAGGCGCTAACGTGATTGAGAGCTCCCATGGGGGTGACCAGGGCTTGGGGGAAAGACTAGGAGGCGGTAGTGATGGGGGCAGTGGAAGCAGCAGCGACGACGACGGCGGTGGTGGTGGCAGCGTGATTGATTCTGCTGAAGGAGACACGGATCAGTCCGCTTGGCAGGAAGGAGAATCCTCTTCTTCAGTGGAAGACGCTGGGTCTGCTGCCGGAGATGGTTCTGATTGTGGTGGGGATAGCGCTGATGATAGTGCGGAGGTGGTTGGTGTAATTGAGGAGGGGGAGGAGGGGAGGGAGGGGAAGGGTGAGAGGGAGAGGGGCGAGCAGAAGATGAAGGAGGGGGAGGCGGTGGGCAAGGAGGAAGGGGGAAAAGGTAAGGCTCTTCGTGAACGTGCAGAAGAGGTCGTCGTGGAAGCCTCTACGACGGCGGCGGCGGTTGAGGCTCCCAAAGCCGATCGCAAAGCGGAAGGTGAACCTTCAGCTCTAGTTGATGCAGCCAGGGAGACTGTGGCGAGGGAAGAAAACACGGCGATCGCCGCCCCACTTGTTGGCCTGGAGCTTAGCCCAAGAGCGAAGCGCAGAGCGGTGTCCAATAAAATCCATCACCAAGATAGGGTGGTTGATGATGCCGGAGGTGATGGGGAGGGGGAGAAGACCGGGCAGGGTGAGGAGGAGGGCGGGGAGGGGGAGGGAGGGGGGGGTGAGGACGAGGCGGAAGGGACGGATGAGGGGCAGGAGGAGATGAAGCGGAAGGAGTCGGAGCGGGAGGAGGGGGAGGAAAAGCAGGAGGAGGAGCTTGAGGAGAGGAATAAGGGGGGGGAGAAGAACGGCAGCCCTATCGCCCTTCGCCTGCGGGTGAGAGATCGTGGCCACGCCGCCGATGCGAAAAAATGTACCGAGGAACGGCAAATAGCGCGAAAGAAGCAGGCGGAGTGGCAGGAGGAGGAGGGGATTGAGGAGGGGGAGGAGGAGGTTGAAAAGGAGAAGAAAGGAAAGGAGAAGGCCGCAAGCCCTATCGCCCTCCGCCTGCGTGGGAGAGATCGTGGCCATGCCGTTGGCACCAACAAAGGTACAACGGAACGGGAGATGGAGCGGGAGAAGAAGGAGGGGGAGGAGGACGGGGGGGGGGGGGGAGATGAAGGAGGAAGAGGAGGAGCAGGAGGAGAAGGAGGGGGAGAGTGAGCAGGGGAAGGGGAGTGAAACAAACACAAGCCCTATCGCCCTTCGCCTGCGCGGGAGAGATCGTGGCGACGCTGTTGACACAAACAAAGGTACCCGGCAAAGAAAGACGGAATACAAGGTGGTGGAGCGGGAGGAGGAGGAGGCGGAGCAGGAGGAGGAGGAGCAGGAGCAGGAGGGGCAGGAAAAGAAGGGTAGGGAGAAGGGTGACACCGCTATCGCCTTACGCCTGCGCGAAAGAGATCGTGGCCTCGCCGTCTGCGTGGTAAAATGCACTGCGGAACGGGAGCAGGAGATTCAGCAAGGGAGGGAGGTGGCTCGGAAGAAGCAGGCCGAGTGGAAGATGGAAGAGGAGCAGGAGGAGGCGCTTGAGGAGGAGCAGGAGGAGGAGAAGGAGGAGGAGGAAGAGAGGCGAGAGAAGGGCGACATCGCTATCGCCCTTCGCCTACGCGAAAGAGATCGTGGCCTCGTCGTCTGCGCGATCAAAGGTACCGAGGAACAGGAACGGGAGCAGGAGGTTCAGCAAGGGAGGGAGGTGGCTCGGAAGAAGCAGGCGGAGTGGAAGACGGAGGAGGCTTCGGAGGATGAGGAGCAGGAGGAGGAGGAGGGGGAGAAAGAGAGGAGGGAGAAGGACGGCACCGCTATCGCTCTTCGCCTACGCGAAAGAGATCGTGGCCTCGCCGTCTGCGCGATCAAAGGTACCGAGGAACAGGAACGGGAGCAGGAGGTTCAGCAAGGACGGGATGTGGCTCGGAAGAAGCAGGCCGAACGGGAGATGGAGGAAGAGCAGGAGGAGCAGGGGGAGGGGGGGAAAGAGAGGAGGGAGAAGGACGACACCGCTATCGCTCTTCGCCTACGCGAAAGATATCGTGGCCTCGCCGTCTGCGCGATCAAAGGTGCCGAGGAACGGGAGCAGGAGATTCAGCAAGGGAGGGAGGTGGCTCGGAAGAAGCAGGCCGAACGGGAGATGGAGGAGGAGGAGAATGAGGAAGGGGAGAAGGATGACACCTATATCGCCCTCCGCTTGCACGGGAGAGATCGTGGTGACGCCGTTGTCACGAACAAAGGTCCCGAAGAACAGAAGACGGAGATAGACAATGGAAGGGAGGTAAAGCGGAAGGAGGAGGAGGAGCAGGAAGAGGGGGAAGTTAAGCAGGGTAAGAAGAAGGGCAGGGAGAAGGACGCCTCCCCCATCGCCCTCCGCCTTCGTGGGAGAGATCGCGTTGATTTCGAGGACGCGAACAAAGGTGCGGAGGAAAAGGAGATGGAGCGGGGGAAAGAGGAAGAACGGGAGGAGGAGCATGGAGTGGAGGAGGAGGAGCGCTTGGGGGAGAAGGAAGAAGAGGAGGAGGAACATGGTAAGAAGGGGAAAGACAAGGACGCCTCCGCTATCGCCCTTCGCTTGCGTGCGAGACATCGTGGTCAATTCGATGGCGCGAACAAAGGTGTTGAGGAGAGGGAGCGGGAACAAGAGGAGAAGGACGAGGAGGAGGTGATGGAGAAGGGGGGGGGCGAGGACGAGGAAGAGGAGGAGGACAAGGACGAGGAGGAGTATGTTGAGCAGGGTAAGATAAACGGGGGGGAGAACAACCCCTCCGCTATCGCGGTACGCCTGCGCGCTAGACATCGCGGTCAATTCGACGGGAAAATAGAGCGGAAGGAGGGGGGGCGGGAGAAGGAAGAGAAAGAGGAACAGAAGGAGAAGGAGGAAAAGGTTGACGACGAGGAGGGGCAGGAGGCGGAGGAGGAGGAGAGCGATGAGGAGATTGAACAGGACAAGAGGAAGGGAGAGAAAAGCGACACTGCGATCGCCCTCCGCTTGCGCGAGAGGCATCGTAGCCACGCCGATGGCAGCGCCGCCGGGTTTTCTTCCCCGCGAAGAAAATCTTCCCGCCGACCAAACGAGCCACCGCTGTCATCGCCAGCCTTACCACCGTCACCTCCACCATCCCCGCCACCCTCGCCCCCACCGGAGACCCACCCCCCTAAGAGTATCCCCGACGACACCGGTATGCCGCCCGTCCGAAAAAGCGACAAACTGTCACTGGCAGCTAAAGCAAGGGCCGGTCTTAACGACGCGGCTAGCGACCATGGAGATAGCGACAAACTGCCATCGTCAGCGAACGGAAGGAACCCTCTTAACGGTGATGGCGCGGAAACTGAACGCCAGGTGGAAGACAGGCCACTCTCTCTCTCGCCCCCTCTAGCGCCCGCGCCGACGGGGCTGCCAGTATCGTCCTCTCCACTATCGCTGCCATCCTCGCCGCGGACATCGCGGTCCCGTCAACACCCCATCGAGACCCCTCCGGGGACCCCGGTGGAGGGGTTGGGGAAAGGCTGGAAAGAGCGCTCGCCAGCGCTAAGAGTTTACGGCTCGGGGGCTAGCGGGAAGGGTAGGCGGGAGCACCCGCAGTGGCGACGGCGGGAGCGAGGTGGTGATGATGGTGGTGGCGGTGGTGAAAATGTTGTCGCTACTGCAACCGCCGGTGGCGATGACCTCGGACTTTGCAGCGCAGCAGTGATAGCGGCCGCGGCGGCCGCGGCGGCGGCGGTGGCGGCTGTGGTAGCGCCCGCAGAAGCGGCAGAATCTGAAACAGAAACAGCAGCAGCAACAGCAGCAACAGCAGGAGCAGAAAAATCAACAGCAATGCCAGCAACAGCAGCAGAAGCAGCAGCAACAGAAACCGCAAAATCAACAACAGCAGCTGCGGAAGCAGAAATAGCAGCAGCGGCGGCGCGCGCGGCGGCAGCAGCAGCAGCAATAAGCGCAGAGGAAAATACAGATGTCATCACCAGCAACGGAGCCGCCGGCAACGACGCCCACGTCGACTCTGTGGCCTCGCGTTCCGAAGTCGAAAAAGTCGCCTGCGAGTCAGCCGATGGCTTGCGAGAGCCCCGGAGAGGCAGGCGGGGAAAGCGCGGCGGCGGTGGCGGCTGCTGCACAGCTGGTAACAAGGAGGGTCCCGAGGTGGCCAGTGCCTCTCCAGCTAAAAATTGCGTCGGCAAAATCAGCGATGGCAGTAGCACTGGGCTCGGCAACGGTTGCAGCGGCGGCGGCTGCGGTACTGCTGGCAACAACGAGGGCACCGATATGGCCAGAGAGTCGATGGGAACAGTCAGCAGCAGCAGCGGCGGTAGCAATGGCGTTAGCAGCAGTTGCGGCGGCAGGGGCAGCAGCGGCGGGGGCGGCGACAGCGGCGGTGGTAGCGGAAGCAGCTCTGAACCTACCGATGTCGCTGGCAAGAATATTCCCAGCGCGAGCGGCGGCGGAGGTGACGGAAGGGCGGGTGGGGGGCTTGGCCGCAGCCGTGGAACGGGTGTAACTGCTGTAATGGCGACGGAGGAGGGGGGGGTCGGTTCCGTGAACAGGGGTTTGGCTCGTTCTCGTCCCCGAAGACTTTCTTCGCCTCGCGCGAAGCCAGCGGCTGGGACTGCGGTTGCGCCTGCTCCGCTGCCGGGAAGATCGCCTGCGCCGCTGCCCGGAAGATCGGCGCGGCGTAGGGGAGCGGCGGCTTCGTTGGCGGTGACAGCGGAAGCAGCAGCAGCAGCAGAAGGAGGAGCAGCAGCAGAAGGAGGAGCAGCAGCAGAAGCAGGAGAAGCCAAAGCAGCAGCTGAAAATGCAGAAGCATGTGGAGCAGCATCAGCAGAAGCGGAAGCAGCAGCAACAACGAAGGCAGCAGGAACAACGGCGGGAGCAGCAGCAGCAGCAACGACAGCGGAAGCAGCCGCTATAATAGAAGTGGCAGCAAAACCGGAAGTGCCAGCAGCAGTAGAAGAAGGAACAAAAGCAGCGGCAGCGGCAGCAGAAACAGCACCAGCAACAACAAAAGAAGAACCAGCGGCAGCGGCAGCGGCGGCAGCAGCAGCAGCAGGAGCAAAAACAGCAGCAGCAGCAACGACCGGAGAACCAGCAGCAGAAGCGGCACCATCAGCAGCAACGGAAGCAGCAGCAGAACCAGCAGCCGGACAACCAGCAGAAGCGAACGCACAAGTCGGCTGTCAGGGCGGCGGGAAGAGAGGCGTGCTATCTTCGATAGCATCTCCGTCTTTACCTTCGTCTACAATTTTGTCAGTGTCTCCGTCGGCACCTTCGAAGGAGGTGTCTTTATCGGTACTATCTTCGCCGGTGCCTTCTTTATCTGTACCTTCTCTATCTGTTCCTTGTATATCGGTACCTTCTTTGTCGGCACCTTCACCGGCAACTTCCCCGTCTACACCCTCGCTGTCGCCGTCCTCATCGAAGCGATCAAGAAAAACGAAAAACATCACCACCAACAGCAAAAGCAGCAAAAGCACCTCCGGAGATACCACACCCGCCTCCGTCACCCCCACCGCCACCGCGGCTACGGCCGCTACCGCCACTGTCGAATCCACGGCCACCACGGGAGCAGAGGAAAAGCGACAAGGGGGGGAGGTAGTGGGAAGCCACCCCCCCCTTTCGGAACCATCTGCGGGGGGGGCGGAAGTCGGCAGTTCCGTCGTGTTATTGGAGGGCCGCAAGGCGTGGGACCCTTACGCTGGCGAGGAAAGCACCAAGGTGGCGGTGTGGGATCGGGAGGGAGAGAGCATGATCGGCGGTCGGTCGGCGCCCAAGCGGTGTCACCTGAGGGATTTCTTGAAGGACGAGCGTTACGAGGTAAGTTGGCGGTATGCCAGGGGCGGAGGGGGAAGGTCCCCCTTCAGGCGCGTGCGGGGTCCCCCTTTACGTGTTGGGGAGGTTAGGTGTAAATCCATTGTTCTAGCATGGCTTGGGTAGAGCCGTTTTTAAAGCATAGGAGTAGCATAGTTGGTCGGCGGCCTCTCGGCGCCTATGCGTTGTCACCTGTTTTTTTTTTTGGAAGAGGGCGTTATGAGCGAAGGAGGGGGGGGGGGGCGGGGGGGCTGCCCCCTTTCGCAGGACTGGGGTAGGCGTAAATATTTTCCCAACCGTAGTTTGGCTCTTTGTTGTTTTAGCGTAGGTGACGGTATTGGTGGGCGACTTGTCGGTGCCTAAGCGGCGTCGCGTGACTGATTTTCTTGGAGTTCGGTCGATATGAAGCAAGGAGGCGGTAGTGAGGGGGGGGGCATCAGGTGGGGGGGAGAGGGGCAGAGGGGATGGGTGGTGGTGGTGGTGGTGGTAGTGGGTGGATGGGCGGGCGGGGGGGTGGGGTGGGGGGTTGGGATGGGGCGGGGGGCGGGATGGGGGCAGCGAGGGCGGGGGGGGGGGGGGGGGGGATTTGGAGGTGGTAGTGGGGGTGCCGACGGTGGCGCTGTGTGCTAGTGTTTTGATTGACAACGACTTAACCCCTTTGGGGCCCGCGTGCGTACAGCGATAATAAAAAAATCGTCTGAAATGGTTTCTGGATGACGGGGCTCCTTAACCCAAAATCGTCCGAAATATATATATATATTGCATGATTCTCGTTGTATACCTAAGCCATGGGATGTTTCATCCGGTAGCAGTTTTAGTTTTGTCCAATCCAGTTTTTGGGAGAGGGCGTAAAAGCTCCGAAAGTGAGGGACCTTTAGAACAACAGCGGTGCACCTCTCTTGTAGCACGCGTCGGTTGCGATATTTTCAAGCGTCGACCAGTAGCGCGACCGCGCAGCAGTACGGGTGGGATGGGATCATGCTGCGGGCGTCCCGTGCGAGTCTTGTTTACACTACTTTCGTTTGGGCACCAATATTATCATGTCGCCAACCCGCAGTGGCTGATGCCATAATCGTCATTTTTCGACGTCAGTTTTTCCCTGTTAAGCCTCAAGGGCTCGAGTCAAGTCACTTGGATTTCTCCGTCAGCTAGTATTTTGCCGCGAAGCTCAAACTAGCTAACAGCCTTAGTGAAAGGGGTAAAATTGCCCCCGCCGTCCCCTCCCCCCCTTCTCCACCCCTCTCCTGCCGGGACAGGTTTACACAGGCCAGGACGGAAAATTCTCCGGGCCGGTAATGTTCTATCCAACCGGGATACAAATCAGAGACGTCAGCGGCCGCCGCGTGCCCCCCGCCTTCTCCTCTGCCGTCGCTACTAGCGATCAGGATTGGGATGAGCTCGTGGCTAGAGGTGGGCACTGGATAGCTTTTTTTTTTCAACTGAGTACCGGATAGGAGGCGTTGCTCGCATACAAAACAAAACAACAAACCCGGAAACCCTTGTACGACTGCAAAATGATTACCCACACTAATTTCAAGTAGTCTGCCCCCAAAACCGTGGGTGTAGTTTTACGGGGGTTGCATGGATTGTTCGGTTGGCAGCTTGTAAGCCTCCCAAACATTGGAAACCCAGGGCGTTCGTTCGTTTTTTGCACTGTTTTTTCTAGTTGTGGCCCTCAAAGCGCGTCGTTGGTTCTGCTAGTTGCCTTGTGCGCTCAAAGTAAATGCTGTCACGTTTATAATCACGTTGTTCGATGCCTCGGGCTCGTTTTATTGCAGATTAATGCCCTAAAATAATACATACCTGGTATATATATATATATATATATATATGTATATGCATTTTCAAGGTGCATATCAAAAATATTACTTTTAGTTTATTTGACAATGGTGCTTGCAAATGCCTGCCGGGTTTCCAAAGGTTTTCCAAAACTACGGTTTGACCGATTTTTCCGAAATCCGATGCCCACCTCTATTCGTGATCCATACCGTACCAGGGAACACGAGCGCAATCGTTGGTGGTCAGCATTCGCTTAAGCCAACGGTGGTGGTGGCGGCGGCGGCCGCTGCGGGTGCGGGGGTGGCGGCGGCGGCGGCGGCCGCTGCGGATGCGGGGGTGGCGGCGGTCGCTGCGCTATCGAAGGGTGGTGGTGGTGGTGGTGGTGGTGGTGGTGGTGGTGGTGGTGGTGGTGGTGGTGGTGGTGGTGGTGGTGGTGGTGGTGGTGGTGGTGGTGGTGGTGGTGATGGTGGTGGCGGCGGCGGTGGTGGTGGTGGTGGTGGTGGTGGTGGTGGTGGTGGTGGCGGTGATGGCGGTGGTGATGGTGGTGGTGGTGGTGGAGGTGATGGCGGTGGTGGTGGTGATGCTGATGGCGGTGGTGATGGTGGTGGCGGTGGTGATGGTGGTGGTGGTGGTGGTGGGGGTGATGGCGGTGGTGACGATGACGGTGGTGGTGATGGTGGTGGTGATGGTGATGGTGATGGCGATGGTGGTTGCGGTGGTGGTTGCGGTGGTAATGGTGATGGTTGTGGTGGAGGTGATGGCGGTGGCGGAGATAGTGGCGGCGGTAGTGGTGGTAGTGGCGGCAGTGGGGGTAGCGGCGGTGGGGGCGGCGGCGGTGGCGGCGATGGAGGCACCAGCAGCGTTGACGAGGAAGGGGGACGACGGGCGGGAGGGAGGAGATCAAAGGGCGTCAGTGCCGTAAAAAAGGCCCTCCGCAGCCATAGAGGGACGGGGGAGGACGGGAAAGGGGAAGAGAGGGAAGGGGGGGAAGCGAAAGATGAGGATGGGGAAGGAGGGAAAGAAGGGAAGGGGGGAGAAGTGGGGGAGGAGGAAGGGAAGGAGGGGGAAATGAAGTGGGAGGAGGGGGATGGGAAGGAGGGACGTGCAGAAATGCCCAACGGGGTTTCCATGGGGGTTTCAGCGGGGAAAAGGAAAGGGGGAAAAGGCGGTGGCCGAGGTGGTGTTGCGCGCGGCTTGAAAGAAACGCTGGACGGGCAGGAGGGGGGCGACGACCGGTCTGGGCAGGATGACGGAGGAAAAACGGGAGACGAAGAAAAGGCTGAGGGAGAGGGGGAGGAAGGAGGGGGGTTAGGGAAGGCGCGGAGAAAGGGTGCAGAGGGAGTGGGGGGAGCGGAAAGGAGAGGGGGGACAGGGGGCCAGGAAATAGCAGGAGGAGAGGGCGGGAATGATGAAGGTGGACGAGGGGACGAGAGGGCCGGAAGAAAAGAGGGGGAAGAGGGGAAGAGGAGGCTAGAGGGGATGGGGCGGGGGAGAGCGGGAGGGGGGGGGGGGGGATTTATCGTTAATGAGCCCCGCGGGTCGAGCAGGGTGTGTTCTCCAGCTCGCGGCAAGGGTGAGGGTGGTCGTGGTGGGGGCAGCAGTGGCTTGCGCTCTTGTCGTGCTGTCGGACTTGTACGTTCTCGACAACAGAAGCAGCTGAAAGCGCAGAAGCAGAACGAACAGCAACAGGAGGAGGAAGAGAAGCAGCAACAGGACCATAAGGGGCAGAAGAAACAGCCGAAGAAGCTGCAGGAGAAGCAGCAGGAGAAGCAGCAGGAAGAGCAACAGCAGATGGGGCAGCCCCCTCATCATCGTCAGCAGCAGGGGGATCAGGAGCAGCAGCAGCAGAAGCAGAAGCAGCAGGAGACGGAGCAGCCGAAGCAGCCGCAGCAGCAGCAGCAGGGGGATCAGGAGCAGCAGCAACAGCAGCAGCAGCAACAGAAGCAGCGCCCGCTGCCGCTGCCGCAGCAGGAGCAAGAGCAGCAGGAGCAGCAGCAACGGCAGAAACAGCAGCAGACGCAGGAGCGACAGCCGCAGCAGAAGCAGAAAGAGAAGCGGCGGAAGCTTGGAAGACCATTAAAACACGCGACAGACCCCCGATCATCCTCCTCGACTCCTAAAACTTCGGGGAAAAGCGGCAGCCGCCGAGGGGCGAGGGGCAGCGGTAGCGGTAGCCGTGGTGGCGGTGGTAGTGGTGGTGGGGTGGAAGGTGGGAATGGCGGAGTACCGAGGAAGCCCAAGAGGCCGAAAAAGAGGCCTGGGGTGCAAGGGGAGCCTTGGGCGGCGATGTGGGAGCGCGGGTTCAGTGACGAGGAGGAGGTGGGTTGGATGGGTGGGACCACCCCTGCCTGTACTTGTCGTGTTTGTTTGTATTTCGTACATACGTGTATCAGAAACGAGGGAGAACTCATACGAGCTCTGCTGTTGGTGCATTTTGTTTTTCGGTTTTTTCCCCTCCTCCCACCCACTCCCCACCCCATCCCCAGTCCGTCTCCCTCCCGCCCTACCTCTAACTTCTTCCTACTTCTCCCCAACATCTCCCCGCCTCATCCCTTCTTTCATGGAAACCCTCGCGCGCTAGGCGATCGCCGCCGACGAACGAGCTTATGAGCGCACTCTGCGTGACAGGCAGAGTTTCTGTCAACAAGAAAAGAGCGAACAAGAGTGCTACGTTAGGGACAACGAGAGGGAGAAGGCGCTGCATCAGATGTTTGGGAAAAAGGTTTGGAGAGAGCGGAGACGGGAGGGGCGCGTGGCCTTGTCTTGCGTTGCGTTGAACGTGGCTCGACTTGGTTTGAAGCACGTTGCGTTACACAGCCAACCCAAGCCTTTCCGAGCGTTGCCTTGCCTTGCGTTGCCTTGCCTTGCCTTGCCTTGCTTTGCCTTGACTTGCCTTGCCTTGCCTTGCCTTGCCTTGCCCTGCCTTGCCTTGCCTTGCCTTGCCTTGCCTTGCCTTGCCTTGCCTTGCCTTGCCTTGCCTTGCCTTGCCTTGCCTTGCCTTGCCTTGCCTTGCCTTGCCTTGCCTTGCCTTGCCTTGCCTTGCCTTGCCTTGCCTTGCCTTGCCTTGCCTTGCCTTGCCTTGCCTTGCCTTGCCTTGCCTTGCCTTGCCTTGCCTTGCCTTGCCTTGCCTTGCCTTGCCTTGCCTTGCCTTGCCTTGCCTTGCCTTGCCTTGCCTTGCCTTGCCTTGCCTTGCCTTGCCTTGCCTTGCCTTGCCTTGCCTTGCCTTGCCTTGCCTTGCCTTGCCTTGCCTTGCCTTGCCTTGCCTTGCCTTGCCTTGCCTTGCCTTGCCTTGCCTTGCCTTGCCTTGCTTTGCTGCTGCTCATGGGCATACGAACCCTTCTGCTGCTGACGCTCCTTTGCCCCCTGGTGGTGGTGGTGCTTTTTTTTCCGCGTTATGGAACAGTATCGCACACCTGTGGAGAAGTATCGAGAGCGAGAGATGGAACGGTTTATGGACGCGCCAATAAAGGTGCGTCGATTCTGTTTTCTTCCTTGTTTCCCTCATGTATGTACGGGTGCGCGCACCACCCAAGTGTGCATTTTTTTTTTTCTCCTTCGAACTGTCTGTTTTCTTTTCTTCTTTCTTTTCTCTTCGTACGCGCATTGGACGCGCCAATTTGCGTTCGTCGGCTGTTCTTTGAATTTGTCGTTTTTTCGGAACGATTCTCGCGGTCAAATCAGCGTGACCCGATCTGACCCGACCCGACCCGAGGGGTTTGAACGTTCCTGATCCGACCCGACCCGACCCGTGAGATTTCGAACACCTCCTGACCCGGCCCGACTCCATCCGCAAGACTTTGAAGCCTCCCGACTTGTGGAATGCCCTACTTCTTCCCCCTTTGTGTCTTCCACGTATGACTTGTTTGTTGTTTCCTCCTTGGATGCGGTCTCCTCTGCTGCGGGTTGTCTTACGACGCGTATATATGTCTTGATGCCTGCTTGCGTTGGTTATTGTAAAATGTTTCAAATATACCAGCTGTGAGTTGGGCCGGTTGAATGGTCGATGATAAACTGTGCAAGGTGCGCGATTCGTTGGCCAGGTAAGTGAGTGCTATTTTTTTACTTTTAGCTGACGAATTTGTGATCTTGATCGAAAACGTTCGTCCCTTTTACCCCGTCATCCCGCTCTGTCTCCCCCCATCCATCACCTCGGCAGATATTCCTTCGAGCTTCCGATATTGCTCCGGATACACCCGCGGTAATAAAGCCGTCCACGGGGGTTTCCACAACCAAAGCGGCTGCTTCCCTGCGTGGGGAAGAAGGGGAGAAAAAAGAGACACCGTCGGGAAAGAAACGGCCGCGGCGAGATTCCCAGCCCCGCACAAACGGTATTACTTAAGGCTACTGCTAAATTAGTCTAGTTGGCCAGGTATTATAGGTAGTTGCGCGCGGTCTTTGGCGGAGTGCTACGTGTTTGTGTCACGTCAGTCTGGAGCGTTTGCGACTCAACGTAAGAATTAAGTCGGAGCCTTGGTCGGCGGTGTGGGAGCGAGGGTTCAGGGACGAGGAGGAGGTGGGTTTGGCGAGTGGGTGGAACCATGCCTGCCTGAACACGTCGTGCTTGTACTTTGTACATATGATATGTACGTGTATCAGAAACGAGGAAGGACTCGTACGACGTGGATCTAATTTTGGTGCGTTTTGTTTTTTCCGGTTTATTTCCCCTCCTCACCCCCATCCCCATCCTGGCCTTCTTCGCCGCCCAACTAATCCCTAGCCGCGAAGGCCAGCCAAAACGTAGCCCTTGTAAAAAGCCACATGCCGCACATGTCAGATCCCTATTCATTTTATTTGTCTTTCAGGCAGACAGATCCCTTATCTGCATGATTTGCATGGCCTATAGATCATCATGTTGCCAGCAGAGAGCCGGACGATCTGAAATATCCAGCACACGGTTCCTGGGTTAGATCTGTACCACACAGATTCTGCACAGCATACCATAACGACAGATATATGATATATACATGATTTAAATGATCTAACTGATCTGAATGATCTTGATCGTAATCTGTCTGATGCGCGCAAGAATCCCTCCTTATCTGAATTGGTGGGTGAAGGAGCAGGAGAAGGAGAGGGAGCCGCACTTGTCGGGCTTGCAGTTTTGTTGGTTTTCTTCGAAAATCAGTCATTGGGTATCATACGGTGTAGAGCATACCGGGTGTGTACTTTTTTGGGTTTTCTTACGGAACAAGTTATTGGATGAGGTGTAGAGTTTCTCCCTGAGAGAGGAGCCTCTGAAGGCATAACTGGATTCGGGTACAGTGGTGTACCTATTTTGAAGACTATTCGGTTTAAGACCATGTTAGAGATAAGACCAGAAAAATCGGCTTGTCACGAACGAAAAACAGACAGGACTAAATTGCCCCTTATCCCCTGACACGGTCTTAAGTCGGGAAAATAACGCCTGTTGACGTTATGCAAGACCCCTTACTTGACCCAAGACACCCCCGAGGCAATCGGGGCATGACAATCCTCCACAAGGCCGTTAAACCATAGCGGCCTTGAAGATGGATAAGACCAAAGTAGAGATAAGACCACGTTTATTGGCTTGTCACGGGGTGGCCTCAAAATGGGTGCACCACTGTAAATAAGGGCAACTATGATAACACTACAGTGGGTACCCCGATCTAAGACCACCCGAGTTAAGAGCATTCGGGAATCAAGAGCGGTCAACTCGGCGCATGTCCCGCCGCTCTAAAAGATATATATATATATATATTCCCGCTATGTTTCCCGCTACCGATAAGAGCGCATTGTAGTTAAGAGCGCGTGCTTCGGCTTGTCACGGGGCGCTCTTAAATCGGGGTGCGAACTGCACCAGGTGCCAGGTATATTTAGTGTTTATGTCCCAGTCACGACTTGGGTGTATCCCGACCCGCTGTGCAAGATTTTTATGGCGTTTTTGTTGCGGGTGATCTAAAAATATTCCCTCCGTTAGTTGCCTGTGCGTCGATGACTTGATGCTACACCCTTTTCATAATTGGTGCTACGTCGTCTACACGATGTGGGCTTATATTTGACCTGTGGCCACCCTTCCTCTGTGGCAGTGTCTAGGTGGTATGGATAACGATCTGTCCGATAGATGGTGTAGATTCGTGACCTGTCCAATGTGGTTTGATCTTTGACGGGTACCCTCCCTTCCTCTCTGGCAGGAGTCGTCCCACGGCAGGGGTGCAGCGGAAGTTTCTGAACCCCCTAACGCGAGGAGCTCAATATCATCATCATCACCTCAAACATGACTTGGAAGGCGTTCGTTCGCGCAGCCCGACCAACACTGTAATGCGCTATTCCTACTAATACAACACACATGCTCGTACGTTTATAGTCCTAACCGGTAGTTCCACGCTTGAGGCGGCGCTCATATCGATCACAAAACGTTGGGCCCAGAAAGCGCAATCCCTACCGTGGAATGCCTTGCAGGTTCTGGAATACCGCCGCCGCCACCACCGTCACGGGGCCGTCCGCCTTCGCATTCGCCAGCGAGGGTGGGCGCGAACGGGTCTGTGGCAGCGCAAAGAGGAGGAAAAGCAGCAGGAGCAGCAGCGGCAGCAGGAGCATCCCACGATGCGTTAGCTGTAGATGATGGTGAGTGGGGGTGGAAGTCTCGAAAACGAGATGTCACTCTTTCCGGGCACGTAATCCCCGTGGGGCTTTGCTGTATGTATGAAATGAGTCAACCCAAGGTAGGGGTTGCAGTTGTTGAATTAACAAATAATGTACCTGTCCGGTTGAGCTACTCAAGTGAGGAACTACCGGCTGGTCATTAATCAAGTAATTTTGCGATCATAATTTGTTTTAGGACTAGGCCATAGAGGTGTTGGTGGTGTTGCGCGCACGAATGCCTTCGAAGTGGTGCTTCGGGTGATGATGGATGAGGGGTGATATTGAGCTCGCGTTAGGAGCTGAGGAACTTTGTGCTGCACCCCTTCCTTGAGATGGCTCAAAGGGCCTCTTGGCATTTCCGGACAGAGTTGAGTCGGCGAGGACGGAGCGGTAGTGTGTGATGTGTGCCACGATAGGCGTGGCCCCTTTACACCAAACTATTTTCGCGGGAGCAGCAGCAGCAGCAGGAGATTCCCCGTACTATAGCTCGGGAAGCTAGCGAAGCGTGGGCGGTAGATGGTGAGTTGAGGTGAAACTTCCAGATACATAGCATATGACGCGTGCCAGGATAGAGGGGTATAACCAGTTTTTTTTCATCAGACGGGCCACCTCTCACGGATCGGATCGGATCGGGTCAGGGCGACCCGACCCGATAATCAGGGTTTCCACGGAACGGGTCACTTCTCACGAATCGGGTCGGATAGGGTAAAGGGTGATCCGACCATAATCAAGATTTTGCACGGAACGGGTCACGTCTCACGGATCGGGCCGGATCAGGTCTGTGTGATTCGACCCGATAATCAAGGTTTTGCACAGGACGAATCACTTCTCACGGACCGGGTCGGATCGGGTCAGGGTGATCCGACCCGAATCGTGAGGTTGAAAAAACCTCTCGACCCCACCCGACCCAGCCCGCGATATTTCGAACAGCTCTTGGTCCGATCCGACTCGACCCGCAAGATTTTTTTTCAGTGTCCTGACCCGACCCGCCGGTCGAGTTATGACCCGTGAAAACCTCCTGTGTACATATTTTCGTTGTCCAATTGTCTTGCCCAGTTTATTTGGAATGCTGCTGCTGCTACTGCTCTCATTTTGTTTTTTTTTGCGTGTTTGTTTTTCGCCGGCTTGCTCTCCGGACGGTGATCACCGCGGCCGCAGCTGCTACGGCTGCTGCTGCTGATGTTGCTGCTGCTGTTGCTGCTGCTGCTGTTGCTGCTGCAACTGCTACCGTTGCTGCTGTTGCTACTGTTGTTGTTGTTGCTGCTGCTGCTGTTGTTGTTGTTGCTGCTGCTGTTGCTGCTGCTATTGCTGCTGCTGCTGTTGCTGCAGCTGCTGTGCTGCTACTGCTCCTGCTCCTGCTGTTGATAGCGCTGCTACTGCTGTTGCTGTTGCTGTTGCTGTTATTGCCGCCGTTACTGTTTCTGACTCTGCTATTGCTGCTACTGCTACTGCTGCTAACTGAGCCGCACTTTCTCGTCTTGCGCTCACTTTTTTCTTATTTTTTTATACTGGTAACCCCCGCCGCAGCTGCGGCCGCTGTAGAGTCACAAGGGGCAGGGGATGGCGGTGCAACCTCCGCACACTCCGCATTGCAAGACGGCTACCACAACAGGTTTACCTGCCCTGCCTGCAATGCGGGGGCTGAACTACAGCCGGTCACCATGCCGGGAGGAAGAGGCCGTGGAGGAAATGTTGCGGACAAAGCCACCGCCGCCGCCACCGCTGCGGTGCCGGCAGCGGTGTCAACGTCGAGCCTTCCTGGCGGCGGTGGTGGCGGTGGTGGTAGCGGTGGCAGCGATAGTGGCGGTGGCGTTGGTGTTGTTGGTGTTGGCAGTGATAGTGGTGGTGGTAATGGCGCAGGGGGGGGTAGGGGTGAGCGTGATGGTGGTGTGGGTGGTAGCGGTATTGATGACAGCAGGCGCAAGAGAATGGGTGCTTCCAAAGGGAGGAAAGGGCAGAAATCGAGAGCTGGTAGCGGTGACGGTGGTGATGGCGGTGGTTTTGGTGGTGGTGGCGGCGGTGATGGTGATGGGTCTACTGCTCTCGCTAACGGTACCGCCACCACCGCCGACGCGCGGCCTGATTCGCTCGCTGGAGCGAAGGCAGAGAGTGGTGGTGATGGTACGGCGGGAAGTGGTGGTGGAGGGGGTGGGGGTGGTGGTGCAGGTCGTGGGGGTGGGGGTGGGCAAAAGACTGCACGGAAGCCGCTGCAGAGGAAGAGGAGGGGGCGAGAAGTTGCTGTTAAGGACCAGGACGCTATTTTTTGGTGCCCTTCTTTCAAGGTGCGTTGGTGTTGACGGGGGTGGTCAGATGTGTGTTGGTGGTGCCGGTGGTTGGGGCCGGGGGTGTTGGTAATGACGGTTATGGAGTTGGTGGTGCCGGTGCAGGTTCAGGGGGGGGGGGGGGGGGGGAGTGTACTCGATATTCATTCATGGCCGGAGTCGTATGGCCATAGGGTATAGACCCTCGCATCCCTACTATGCCGGGGCGGAGCATGTCGGGTTTTCAACGACCAGGCAGACAGGGGGGGGGTGTACTCAGCTTGAGCATGGCCGTAGTCGCATGACCATAGACCCTCGCATCCCTACTATGCCCGGACGGAGCACGTCGGGTTTTCACCAACCAGGCAGAGCAAACAGGCAGACAGGGGGGGGGAGGGTATTGGTGGTGGTGGTGGTGGTGGTGTTTGTGACGTTGGAGTGGAGGCAGTGGTGTTGGTGATAGTTCCAGTGTTGATGGTGGTGGGGTGTTGATGTTGCTGATGTTGACGTTGGTGGTGTTGTTGGTGTTGTTGGTGTTGGTGATGTTGGTGATGTTGGTGATGTTGGTGAAGGTGTTGGGGTTTTTGGTAGTGTTGTTGGTTCCGGTGTTGGCTTGACTTTTGGTGGTGTTGGTGGTTTTGGTGTTGGGGTGTTTTATGCGGTGGTATTGATGGTGGATTCACGCCTTTAAAACTGGAAACCCGTTTTTGAGGAAAAAAATGCTTGGAATTAGTATAGAGAGGGGTTTTGAGGTTCTGAAGGGGTTGAGGTATTGGTGTGGTGTTGGTGTGTGCGGTAGTGTCGACGTTGTTGGTGGCGTTGATGATTGTTTCAGCGCTGGTGTGAGTGTTGGTGTTGACATGTTCGTCGGTAATGGTGTTGATGTTGGTGTGGGGGTTGGCGTATTTGTCGATGTTGGTGTCCGTGTCACTGCTGATCGTGTCGGCTTTGTTGAAAGTGTTCGCGTTTCTTTGTTGTTGCTTTTGCGTGTAGGCCCCGGTATTGACGTCGACATGTATTGCGCAATCCCCCCCCCGAACGCACTAAGCCCTTCCCACGCCACGACATCCGCCCAAGAGTTCCACTCCGCCAACCTGCCCGCAACCCCACCCGTCCCAAAATCTCCCTCAGATCATCAAAGGGCAACCGCCATACAACAGGGGATTCAACCGTCAATTCCAGAAGGCTTACCGCAGCGGCCTTATATTCAACACCCCTGGGGCCATCCCCCACGTCAACATCGTGCCCGACACCCTCGCCCCCGCGGGCGGTAGCGGCTGGGATACTGGTTTCGACGGCCTCGTCCCTAAGAAGCGCAGGAAACACCAGTCCGACGAAGAGGGCGC
>JABAKD010000025.1:16167991-16220491 GCA_012845835.1 Undaria pinnatifida | reverse complement strand
CGCCTTTTTCGATTCAGACCGTGAAATTTTGCACACGCCGTCGATGTGTCACTGCGAAGACCTCACCTGTCGTTTTTTTTTTTTTTTTTTTTTTCCATCCTCCGGCGGATGGGGAAAAATAAAGCTTTAGCTCACCACACTTCCGCGTATTTTCATACGCGTCGTCTGTTGATTTAACTCAGTTGCTTTCGCAGCCCAACGCTTGCTGGCGCACCCTTCGAGTCCCATTGTAGGTATAGCGTAAGCTGTCCCTATCAGTGGTCTTCGTTACAACCCCGCTTTTTTTTCTTTGTCTGATTTTCGTCAGTGAAGAGTTTTTGGAAAATGGAGAAATGTGGCCAACTTAGACCAAACATTTTCGGCGAAAACAAAAGAAAGAACCCCCCCTCGGAGGTCAGGCCTCGGGATGGGCATGTAGAACACCTGTGCAAAAAAATCAGGGTCTATCTCTTAGAAATGGCGTGGACATTTGGCTTATTGTGCGTAAGAATGAGTAAGATATGTTATTTATCTCAAATACTTTTTTAGTCAAGGATGTAGCTTTTTCGCTAGCTTTTGCTTAATGTTGAACACATGCAGGTCAGATCTTTGATTCTTTGCGCGAAAATTTCTACAGACATGCCTTGGAGTACCTCCAACCGGTTCGTGCAAAACGCGGCGCAATTTATTTTCTCGCCTCCGCTTGGAAAAAGCCTGAATATTTTTGAAGAATTTGAAGGCCTGTCATTGGTCGATACGAATTATGCTCCGAGAGACAGCCCAAGGCCGTTAAAGGAAAAGCTGGCCATGTCACCCTCTTACCCTCTTCCAATGGTCATGGGGGTCAGTATGATACCAAGTGTTCGGGTATATATATATTTTTTTTTTGGACGTGAACCAGCCTGTAGCTTGTTTTTGTTTTGTTTGAAGATAAAGGTACTCACTGGTTTTGCGGGTGCTCTTCCCAGTAATCGCGTGTACGAGCACAAAACGACACGTTTCGATGCCAAAAAAAACATTCCGGTATCATCTTCTCCCGGAAAATCCCGAAAAATCCAAAGTACCAGGTACCTGGTAATTGAGTGCCCCTCCTATTATATCTGCTGTACCAGGAAGGTATCATGCTACCCCTTGAAGTATATTTGTCGTAAAAGTCGTACAATGTGTACCTATGTACTGATATGAGGATGTTGCGTTCGGTGCTCGTGCTGCGGATGTTACTGCAGAACCCGCGGGTGTTCCTCGGCGATGAAGACAGCGACGAAGGGCCGCGCCGCTCTACGCCTCCCCCCACAACACCCAACGGCACCCCGAAAGCTAAGGCCAGCAATAGGCGAAAATCATCAAATGCGACCACGGCAACAGCAACATCAACCGCAGCTGCTGCCGCCGCCGTTGTGAGTCCGTCGCGATTGTCCGGTAATGACAAGACTATTGATTTTGGCGCCGCCCCAGCAGCTGCAGCTGCAAGAGCCTTAGTAGGAGCGGCAGCAGCAGGAGCAGGAGCAGGGGCAGAGGAAGGAGCAGCAACAGTAGCAGCAGCAACAGCAGCAGCAGCAGCAGCAGCAGGACTACCAACAGCAGCAGGGGAACCAGCAGCTGTTGCTGCGGCAGTAGCAAGAAAGAAAAAAGCGGCAGCAGCGGCAGCCAGAAGGAGAGCAACAGCAGCGGCAGCAAAAGCAGCCGCCGCCGCCGCAGCAGCAGCAACAGCGGCAGCGGCAGCGGCAGCGGACGAATCAGGAACTCTATCGCCACAAACAGCAGCAGCAGCAGCGGCGGCAGCAGAAGAAGGAGCTGGAGCAGCTGCTGCGGCGGCGGCTGTGGCGGCGGTAGTAGCTTCGCTAACTGGCCAGGGATGCGATGACAGTACTAGCATTGGCCATGAACGAACACCGCTTGTCAATGGCAGATTTACGCCCGTTGCTGACACATCGGAAGCTATCCGGGCGACTGCCATGGGGGTAGAAGGAGGGGGAACGGGACGAGGAGGAGCAGGAGGAAGAGGAGGAGGAGGAGGAGAAGGAGGAGGAGGAGAAAGAGGAGGAGGAGGAGAAGGAGGGGCGGGAGGGGGAGGAGGGGGAGCAGGGAGAAAGGGAGGTGGTGTATGGGGAGGAAAAGGAAAAGCTGGAAAAGGGGGAGGAGCGGGACGAGGAAAAGGGGGAGGGGGGGGGGAAAGGACACAAACGCGCCCGAAGCGGCGACGAAGCTGCGGATGATCATTATATCGCGGGCGGCGGCGGCGGCGGCGGCGGCGGCGGTGGTGGTGGTGGTGGTGGTGGTGGTGGTGGTGGTGGTGGTGGTGGTGGTGGTGGTGGTGGTGGTGGTGGTGGTGGTGGTGGTGGTGGTGGTGGTGGTGGTGGTGGTGGTGGTGGTGGTGGTGGTGGTGGTAGTGGTGGCGGCGGTGGCGGTTGTGGTGTTGGCGGTGGTAGGCATAAAGGGAAGACAATCAAAAAGCGAGCGCGAAGCAAGCCCAATGGAGGAAAAGGAGCGACGTGTGGTGGTGGTGGTGTTGGCGGTGCTGCTGCTGTTGATGCTCGCGGTGTTGGTGGTGGCAGTGGTTGCAGTAGTGGAGGTGGGGTCGGTGATGGCATGGATGGCTCGGGCTTGAAGAAGGGGGCTCGCGCGAAAAAGCCGAGAATGTATCTCGGAGACAGCAGCGGGGAGGAGGTGAGGCGATCAATCGATCGATCGATTGTCTGATGTTTGGGCCTGTTGATGGGCGGGTCATTTTTTTTTTTCCTCGGTTTGGCGGGTTGAAATTGGCATGTGATAACGTTTTGCAGGTGAAAAAGAGCTATAGCCGCCGTTATAGTCACTCCTCGAGAAACGCCTCCTCTGCTCGCACTATACGCAGCCCTTGCCCTTTCCCCCCGTTTTATCTGCTGGGGTTGGCGTCGGTTGTCAACGACGCTGTAAAGCACGTCTTTCACTACGTGGGCTAGGCCACCAGGGTGGCGTCTTTATTTTTCTCGTTGTGTTTTGGCGGTAACTGAGATGGCGATCGAGTGAGATATTATTGGGCGGAATGTAAAACCTTATCTCTGCGCAAGGGAGATGATATGATGTAGTGTGCATATGGTAAGGCGCCCACGAGGCAGTTACGTAGTAGCCCCTGCTGTTTCTGGAAATAGTTACACCAGAAAACAAACGAATTCAGTGGAAGCGGTCATCCGATATGCCAAAAAGTGCGCACAAGGTGTGAAAGTCCGCCTTTCAAGTGGTTCTCGTGGGATGCGGCTCACCCTTCACGTGACCCGTCGATCACCTTACGGCGCTTGGCGCTTAATGCACGCGATGTCTGCCTGGTCGGTGAAAACCCGACGTGCTCCGTCCCGGCATATTAGGGATGCGACGGCCAATGGTCTTAAGACGACGGCCATGTATGAAATGAATACCCTTCGCCCCTCCCTTGTTCTCCGGCTCGGATGTGAGGCGTGGTCAATGGTCAAATGACTTTGACGATCGACCAATGAGTACGCCCTCCCCCCCTTGCCCCCTCCTCCCGGTCCTCAAACCCCAATTGCAGCACGCCCCGACATATCAGGGGCCCCAACAAGGGCGAATGTACGGAGCAGCATTGCCCTTTGACGAGGGCGAAGCTAACCGTTCGGATAGAGCACGCGGAGACTTTGAGGAAAGAGGTGGGCACTATGCGCGCGCGCACAACGGCGTGTACTACCCCGGTAGCCGGAGTGGAGGTGGTGGTGGCGGCGGAAGTGTGGGGAGTGCTGGGAGTGCTGGGAGCGGCGTTTCGACAAAGCGGAAGAAACGCCCGCAGAAGCAGCAGCAACAGCAGAGGCAGCAGCAGCCGCAGCAGAAGCAGCAGAAGCAGCAGCCTCCTCAGCAGAAGCAGCAGAAGCAGCAGAAGCAACAGCAGCAGCCGCAACAGAAGCAGCAGAAGCAGCAACAGCCGCAGCAGAAGCAGCAGAAGCAGCAACAGGAAAGGCAGCAGCATCCGCATCGGCAAAACTACCAACACCAACTCCAGCAACACCGCCAGCAAGACCAACGCCAACAGCGACAGCAGTACGAGCATCAACGACGCCTAAACGAACTCTACCAGCAGCAGCAGCACCCCCAACAACGCGAAACCCAAGAACAACTTCAACAACAGCGACGGCAGCAACAGTACCAGCGACAGCCCCAACAACACCAGCGCCAACAGGCCCTACAGCGGCAACGCGGCCCAACGGCATCGGTCTTCGCCCAGGCGAGGATTCACCCCATGGTATCCACGCCCGCCATCTCCCCACCAGCAAGCGACAGCAACAACCCGTGCCGCGATGACGCTAATTGCGCCGTTGACGGGTACAGCTCCAACCCTACCTCAACTACCCCCTTTTTCAGCGATCAAAGGATGGACAGACCGTCACAGCAAGGAGGCAGGCAGGGATGGGTGGCGAGACCGTCTCAGCAAGACTTGAGCCCGGGAATGTCTTGCGACGACGACGACACCGCGGCTAGGAGGAGGCAGGGAGCGGGGGGGCACGACACAGACATCCCCGGTGTTGCGGCGAGAGAAAATGCCCTGAGGAGCGGGCAGCAGGGAGGGAGGGGACACGACGCGCGCATCCCCGATCCTGGGGCGGAAGAAAACCCGCCGGCAACGACTGCTGCAGCGGTGACGATGGCGGCGGCGGTGGCGGTGGTGACGGCGGCGGCAGCGGGGGAGTCAGCGCTAATGGAACCGAGCGCGACGAAATCAGCGGTTAACGGTAGTGCGACGAACGGGGAGACTTCTGGTCCTCCCCGTTTCGACCGTGAATCCAGCCCGTTTCCCTGGCCTTCAGCCAACCGCTACGGCCACCGCGAGTCGTTGGACGTGAGTGAAAGGATTGCCATGGACATGGAAGGCTCGCCGGGTGCGAGCAACCGGGGGTGGGGGTGGGATCCCCGCGGTACTAGTCCTAGAGGCAGCGCTGGTGGTAGCGTTGGTGGTAGCGGTAGCGGTTGCGCGACCGGTTTCCCAGTCGTTGGGAGGTGCGCGGAGCCGGGGCCAGCTGCTGAGAGGGACGCCGGGCGCAGCGGTATTAGACCGTTTTCTCGTCCAGCGGGAGAGGTCTACTCTTCCTCCTCCTTGTCCTGGGCCTACCCCTCTGGCAGCATCAGCGCTGCAGCTGCCGACACCGGTGATGCGGGCGATGGTGAGGGCGTGGGAGAAGGGGCCCGTCCCTGGAGCTTGAATGCCTGGGGGGGAGACGATGGGGAAGGGATAGGGCTGTTCGGCGCGGAAATGTGCATGGATTACCCTGGTGACATCCCCTCTGTTCCTCCTATTCCTCCCGTTCCTCCTATTCCTGCTCCTCCTGCGGCCGCTACTACTGCAGGTGATGGTGGTTGTGCTGGTGGTCCTGGTGGTGGTCGTGGTGGTGCTTCTACTGGTGCTGCTCCTGCCGCTGCGGCAGCTGGTGCCCCTGCGATGACGGCTGTATCGGCTGCGGTTGCTGCGGTTACGAGCGCTGCAATTGCTCCTGCTGGTGCTTTGCAGCCCGCGTGGGCCGTAGGGGGGGACCCGAAGAGTAACCCTGGAGGCGTTCCATCCACCCCACGGTTCCAAGGCTTGAGCGTAAGTGGCAGCGGCAGCATGGCTGGAGGAGGTGGTGGTAAAGGTAGGTTCATGGTTGGAGGTGGGGGTGGTTGCGGCGGCAACGGTAGCTACATAGCTGGAGGAAGTGATGGTGTTGGCGGTGTTGGCGGTGGCGGAGGTGGAGGAGACAGTGTATTCAGTTCCCTTGCTGCCTCTCCGGCTTGCTCCCCTTCGCGGCGAGCCGACCCGGCGACAAGTAGTCTTCACTCGGCCGGTCGCTTCATGTACCATCCGTGCTACGACACCAATGCTAACGCGGCGGTGGGGGGCGGGTCTACCCCAGCTAAGGTTGATAGGTTTCCGCGTGCTGAGGCTGTGGCCCAGGCGGGGATGCAGTCGGATGTGCAGTCGAGGATTAACCAAGGGAGCGCGGAGGAAATGGCGGACATCTTAGCTAGGCAGCCACAGTTGCTGCTACTCGCGCCGGATTCGGTACCGCGGGCGTGCAAGCAGCACATCCCGCGACAGCGGGGGATGATGGCCCCGTCAGACTATTACGGGGCGGGCTCGTTCGGACGGTCGGCGTTAGATCGCCCGTCCCCCTCTCGCCCTCCCTCTTCTTCCTCCCCTTGCAGTTCCTCCCCTGCTTTTTCCTCCTTGTATCAGTCTACGTCGAGACCTTCTTCGCCCATTGCTGATGACGGTGGCAGTGGCGGTCGCCCCCCCTCGCCCTCGGGCGTTCAGATGCCCGTTACGGCTGCCGCACCGCGCCCTTTGCCCCCGTGGTCATTGCTGGCAAATGCCGCGGCTAGCCTCCCGCTCGCTCCTTTAGCTCCCGGTGGTGGCGACCGTAGTAGCGGTGGTGGAATCAGTCGTGGTGGTGGCGGGGGTGGTGATGGGGGTGGTGGTGGTGGCGGTGGCGGTGGTGGCGGTGGCGGTTTTCGCGGTGGCTGTTTTGACGGTGGCGGGTTTTGCGGTGGAGGTTTCAGCGGTGGCGGTGGCGGTGGTAGTGGTGGTGGCACAAGTGGCGTCGATATCAGTGGCGGCGGTGGCGGCGGTGGTAGTTATGTTAGCGAAACCGGTGGCGGCGACAAGGGCGGGAGCGGTGGTGGTGGAAGGGGCGACGGCGGCGCTGGTATCAATGATTACGATAGCGTTGGTGGCGGTGACGGCGGCAGTGGCTACATTGTGCGTAGCGGTGGCCGTGATGGTGCCGGACTCGATAGCGCCGGTAACGGTAGCGGTAACTGTGGCGTCGACGGCGGCGACGGCGGTGGTGGTAGCGGCGGTGGCTTCGGTGGCCGTGGCGGTGGATCTGACACGGTGGCGGGTACGCTTGCCTCACCCTCGAGCAGAGCGCGACACAGTGCACAAGGCGGAGGCGGAGGGGCTCTGGTGGGGACAACAAACGTGTCTCGGCGAAGCGAACGGGATGCTTTTGGGGACGGGGGATACGATAACTGGGACGGGGAGGGGGGGGATGGGTCTTTTCACGAGCATGACACAAGTCGATGGCCGGTTGACATGAATGGCCTCGTACGACGAGGTGGTGATGGTGGTGATGGGGGCGGTGGGGGGAGTGGGAGTGGGGGTGGTGAAGGTGGGGGAGGGGGTGGGGGTGGTTTTGGTAGAGAGATGGGCGGTTCGGGAGAAGTCGCCGGAAAGGTGTCGTTTCCGGTTGTTTCTTGGCGTACGTCGTAAACTTCGTGAGCGAAAAGGGGGAGAGCCAATGGGAGCTCTCTTGAGAAATATTGAAATAACGGAAGAGATGAAATAGGGGAGAAATAGAAGAGCAGGGGCGGTCAGGGGAGGGTGAACTCATTTATGCATGACCGTAGGCTTATAACCATGGCAGAGCGGAAGGATGTGCGTAAAATTATCGACGGAGAGGCGGAGTTCGTGTATATATAATAGTTGGCCGCAGATGTCTGGTTGGTCGATTTCCAATTTTGAATTTTTGAAGGAAGAATTACCAGGATATAAATTGTGATTTGTGGTAAAACCATGGTGGGTGTGTCTTTTCACCCGCGTCGGCCTACAGGGGGGAATGCGTTGGGGCCTACAGCATAAATCGCAGAGCCAGGCCGCGATTCTGCCAACCAAATGCCTGGTACCCAACTTTCCCCTTGGGGACGACATCAACTGCTCATCATTTTGTGTTGTCGAACGGCCTTTATTATTTTATACAATTTTTCTAAATGCATCAGCTGTGACTGACAATCTTGCGGTCGATACTCATCTTTGCATGCTGCGTGATACACCGGCTGTTCGTTTTTTCAGATGTATTATCCTTTGAATGTGTCGTAGACTAGTTCCTCTGTTGTTATGACGTTATTCCCCTTTTTCCTGTTGTTTCGCGTGTGATTGCCGCCCGGCAAGATACAACATTTGTTTTTTGTGATGAGAGAAATAGTGTCGAAATTTTTTACGATTCCGACCGCGTCAACCACATGGAAAAGGTCGGCCTGCTGGATGTCGGCATGTGCCCAAAAACCCAAATCTAAACTCAACCAAGGAGTTGTACAGCACGTGCGCCGCATGCTATGTTGATACTGCTTGCTGCTGCAGCTGCACGCTCTTCCAGGACGGCTAGTGAGATCTCCCTTCTTTATCGTTTTTTGAGTATCTACGTAAACGTGGGGGTAAAGCATACAAATATATATGGGTATCGACCCTTAACTGGTCGAAGTCACACACTTGTGCAGCTGACGCGTTTGAAATATTTTAATAGAAAATACGCCCCAAAAGATATTATGAGTATTATTATAACGCTCGTATCGTAGTGGGGATCAAGGCTTTTAAACTCAAAGGAACCCTTTGTATTTCGCTTTCGAAGTTGTATCATATTAATGCGCACCCCCCGCTCGGAGCACGGGGGGCGGAGAGAGGGGCAGCCCCCCGGGGCTGCTCCAACAGCAGCCCCACGCTATCGCCCGTAACCCTGAGTCAATTTCCATCCCAACTGGCAATGTCGAGCTTTCGACGCCAGCCTCCAACAATGGTATTTGGCTCAGCTTACGGACGCATTGCGCCCCCCCCAACCCCCTTTTGCTGTACCCTAGGATGCGCACGTCAAGACCCAACTTCTCATTTCTATCCGCCTGGCACAAATACTAAGGTTGCGTACTAACTGGAGTAGTTACGTCGACATCTACCCTCCAGCTTTGGAATGGAGTCAACTTGCCCCCAATCTGTACCTGCCCCGGCTGGATCCCGTAACCCATCCCCTCCTGGGCCATTACATTGGCTACCCAGCTGGCATCCTTCCCGTGGCTAGGAACGTACGCCTTGTACGCATCAGACGCCCACCGGCCCTCCCGTTGCAACGTCTCCGGGAAGGCACCCCCTGCTGACAAGCGCGTGGCGCCTCCGATCCTAAGGGAGTGCAAAACAACCACTTCTCGCAGGGCTACCGTCGCTTGTTGCTTCGTCCACATGGATCATCAGCCACCATCACTGCTGCCTTACGCCACCAGGGGAGCCGGTGTGGGCAATAACAAATAACAAGACATCAACTCGAGCATAAGATCGACAGCACCGCAACCGACCCCCACGGGCCTCGGTGAACGCGCCCGAACCCGCGAAATAACCGCCCCTTTTCGCAACTGGTCGCTATCAGACCCATGAAATCGAACCTCGACGCGGTCGGCTCTCGACCATTGCACCACCCCTAACTGTGCCCGACCGCGAAAGAAGGCCACGTCTGCCCGCCGTAAACAATACGTTTCTTGGATACGCGACCGGGTTTCCGCGAACGGACGCGCGGGTCAAAAAACATAACGACGCACAAAACGCAACAACACGCGCCCCCCGTTGCGTCAAGCAGGGATCAAAGTTTCGCCAGCAAGCAACATAGCCCACGACACGGGCGACGCACGGTCGCCTGATTACCCACTTCGGTATGCGAGCCCGCCGCACCTTTGAGGGCGCTCGCGATGACGGGGTGAGTGGTGTCGAGCTCGAAACCGCGTGAAATGCGATGAAAAAACTTGATGGCCGACAGATGGCTTTCGATGGTCGCGGTACCGCAGTTTCTTGATAGCAAACGCGTACGCTACGTACCAAAACAAATGCCATACGTTGGTCATACCATCAATGCCGCGATCAAGAAAGACGGGAACACCAGAACGTACCCGAAAGTCTACCCATGCGCCAAAATACCCCAAGTAAGCTCGCTCAGTCGAGGCCGCAACGGCGTGTCGCATGAGTCCGAGGCCAACACCGAAGTACAGAGAGAAATGCCGATGGTCCCCAGTTTCCGAACCTGCCACGGGATGTTCGGACGAACGGCGCGCAAATTATCAAGAACGGAGCCGCGATCCCAGCGAGAGATACCGTCGGGGGCAGCGTCGAGGATACCACGCACATGTGTCGTCTCGAAATGCCATCCAGATGACACTTCGAGAACGCCGAGGAGACGCATAAGGGCACCGGAACGCGGTTCCATACCCCCCCGACACTGCCGCACCCAATGCACGGCGGCCTCGTTGTCTACTTGCAACAAACACTATCTCCCGTCGCTGACGGTCGATCGGCACACGAAGACACTAGGACAAAGGCCGACCCAACCATGCCCAAAAGTTCAAGCACGTTGATAGATAAGTCGTCCACGCCGCGGACGGAATTACTCGAGCTCCCTGGGCACGGACACGGCACGAGAAGGGCTAAGGATTCAGATGCCCCTTTCCAAATGGCACAGGGAGATAAGTTCGTGGCGTGGCGGGCCCGAGAAATGTATTGCCGCCACCTGTCACATCACACCCCGAGAAATTATTTGATCAAATGATTTGAGTCAAATGATTTCCTAGGTCTCGCTAGCAGGTGCCCTGCAGGGACGCCGTTTTCAGGAAAAGCTCTGTGGGTCCTGATTGTACCTCTCTTACATGGAAATTAGTTTTGCAATGGCCAAAATCCAGCAGTCCTGTACACAGCAGTGCTTCATGTTATGTGTGGAGTCTCATGTATATTCGAGCACATGTTGCGTTGTGTTGCCAATTTTGTGTGTACTCGGCTGTCGCTGGTGGCCGTTGTCGCACATCACTAATGCTGTGGCTGTGGTTGGGCGCGCGGGCGTGAGCGGCGCGGGGTCTCACAAGCCACAAAAAAGAGCTATGTGAAAAGAGCTCTGAGACGAAAGAACAAACGATGCCCCGCCTCGTGACGTGGCGCGAGTTCGCGCCCGCTGCGCGTGCGTGTGTGCGTGTGGGCTGGTGGTCGAGTAGTCCGGCCATAATCGGGTGGCTTGTATGCGAGTCGGGTACATTTCGACGGCTTGTTCAGCCATAATCGGGTGCACCCGATGGACATGCGGCTGCGTTCGGATGCGGTGTGGTTCCGACCAATGAGATGTCGTCCTGAGTCGTTGTGGGACTGTGTGTTCACGGGGTACCCGATAACGGCTATCGGTCGATCGGGTGTACCCGATTTCGGCCAATGCTCCTTGAAAACGTCAGCTGCGTGTCACATATATTTAATATATCCCCCCCCTTTCCGCCTAGTTTGTCCAAACGCCCCACTCACAATCGAAATCGGCCTGAGTAATAAACACCTACACGCAGTTGATATCACGTCATTATCTTTTTGACCATCCATGACGTACTTTTCAATTCTTTCCCCCCCCCCCCCCCCCCCCCCTCCAACGCCCCCTCTTTTCCAACCACCCGCACGATCGCCTAGACCTAGCACCACGCGTATAACAAGCCGCTACATATCTTTGATCTCACAGCCGAAGTGTATTTGAATATTATTTGTGACCTAAACCTCCTAAAAAATCCCCCCCCCCCCCCCCCCCCCGCCCGTCTCCCTTACTCAAATGCCCCACCAAATATCGAAATCCGCCAGATTAATAAACACTTCACGCACAGGATATCACCTCAATATCTTTCGAGAGCCATCCATGCCGCTGTTTCCCCCCCCCCCCCCGCCCCGCACGCCCCCTTCTTCCCCATCACCCGCACCATCGCCTAGACCTAGCACCACACGTATAACAAATCCCTCACCTAAAAACCTTCCTTTCCCCCCCGCCCCCCCTCCCCCCCCCCCCGCCCCCCCCCGCCCCCCCCCCTCCCCCCCCCCCGCCCCCCCCGCCCCCTCCCTCCCCCCCCCCGCCCCCCCCGCCCCCCCCCCCCACCTCCCCCCCCCCCCAACCCATCCCAACCCCACCCCCTCGAACAATCCACCCTCTCTTTGCTCACTGATTGTACGACTTACCCCAGGATATACATGATAAACTGATGCATTATTTCCAAAACCGTCACATTTATCCCCTCAAAATAATGTATAGTTTCCACCCACATATTGAGCTGCCCCCCCCCCCCCCCCCCCCCTCCCCCCCCCCCCTCCAAACCCGCTCGCTTTTGATCAAAGCCAGGCCCCCACGTCCTTCAAAACTCCGCCCCCCCCCCACACCGGATATTCGACTTACAAGATTCACTTGATAAACGGATGCATTTCCCTCCACAGCTGTCAGATTTTGTCCCCCTCAGAAACGGGTTTTATAGTTTCAGCGCACAGACTGACTAAAATCACCCTGTTGACCCTGATAGCTACACTGTAGTTGTAAGGGGAGTCGCCGACCTATATCCTTAATGAGGACACACAACTCGTAATGCGCGCTATCGGAGTATCACACACAGCTTGCAAAGATGAGTTTCGACGAAATCTTCGATCTCACAGCTGGAGTGTATTTTCATTTTTTATAATATAGTCTAGTCTATATGATATTCTCTACAATATTTGGGTGCGTGGGTGCGGGTGTCGGGGGAGGGGGGGAGCGAAAAAAGACGAATCAAAATAGTTAAAGAGATAGCCTGATACAAAGACAGGCAACTAACTCCTTGCAGATCTCTCTATACTGAGCAGGCTCCACGATGTTCACTCGCTTTTGGGTATCCTTAGAGAAGCTTTTTGTATTATTATTCCTTGTGTCACGGTCACGGAGGAACTGTGAGCAGTGAGCGTTATGCGTGGGTGAGGCAAAAAAGTCATTATCCCTTTTTTCAGAGCAGAGCAGTGAGCGTTATGCGCGGGTGAGGCAAAAAAGTCATTATCCCTTTTTTCCTATGATACGCACACGCCTTCAAAGGCATGTGAAACGCTTGTTTGTATCCTACCGAACACAGATATACCCATGCGTGGAATCCAACATCCTGGATCCTGAGCGTTTGTTAGGCTCCGACGGTGCTATTCCGTAACACCCAATGGGTAACCCCAACATGTGAAACAAAGAGTTTGCACGGAGCTTTTTTCCAGTGATGTACATTATTATTTTTGTTGGAAACGGTCATGCACGTGGCCATGGCCGGTCATGACCGTGTGCATGACTGGTCATGATCGGTCATGACCGCGTGCATAGTCGGTCGTGACCGGTCATGACCGCGTGCATAACCGTCTATGGTGGGCGCGCAAATGGCGCGTTCATGGCCGGTTGTGACCGGTCATGACCGGTCATGATCGGTCATAGCCGGATCCGTGGCTGACCATGGCCGGGCCCGTGGCCGGTCATGATCGGTCAATGACCGTGGCCATGACCGATCATAACCGCCTGCCCAACAAATAGTTAATGTACCTTGTAGATGAGCCGTTTTTTTGCGAGTAACAGACGTTCGTTTGTGTGCTCGTTCGTGTACATCGTTTACAGCACCTTTCCTGACCGTGCGACACGCAAACAATCAGCCAGTGCCGATCGTGGCACGTAGTATGTGGCAGCTCTTCTCCCCTGCACCGCTTTCGTTGAAGCAAGTCCTGTCCAGGACAGAGTCGTGAGTTGTACACGATAGTGAAGCGTTTGTGGGTTTCCGCTATGCATGCTAAACGTTTGTCGTGCGGGCAACTTATTCTGAAGAGTAAAATGGAGGAGCCGACAAAAGACGGATCCACGACCAACTGGATCCTAAAACCGTTGAGCACCGCCTGTCTGTGGCCATCCACATGGCTGTGTCCCTGGTCTCGACAGGGCCACCATGGCATCGCATAGCTGGCAAGTCGCACCAAGCAAGAACACTCTTGCTAGCGATGGTGGTACTTCGACCTTCCATTCGGCGTCCGAGCTCTCCTTCGTATCATGTGTACGACGGAGACCAGCTCGGGGGGACTTGCTAATTTCTGAAGTGAGTTGCTCCCTCACACAATAAACTACCTACCCGTACAAGTGCATCCAACTGCTGAGCAAACCAAGTCAAGATCACCACCAACGAGGACGATGGTGATGCTGATCCACACAAGTGAGAGCAAACACATACTGCTTGCTGCTTGCCGCTGTGTGTGGTGGTTTTTCGAACCTCCTTTCCCAGCTCGCTTTCCATTCTGGGTTCGTTCGAGTGTGTGCTCCATGCATGTGTTTCCTGGAGCACGCCTTCGCAGATTACAATTAATTGTCGCCTCGGGCTTGCAGATAGACTTCTATGTACGGCAGGTGCTACATCTATACAATGAAAGCCATGATCACCACCAACGACGATGGTGATGATGCTAATCGACACATGAGAGAGTATAGAAGCTGTTTGCTGCTTGATGCTGTGATGGTGCCCCGAGCCTGCTGTCAGATTTCGCTTTCCATTCGGTGTCCGAGATCTTTTTCTGTTCGTGACATGGGTTCACGGTTTTTGAAAGATTGCTCGACACATCTGACGCATTAGAGCATGACGATAGACAGAGAGATAGATAAATAGATAGATAGACTAGATAGATAGATAGTCTAGATATATAGTCTATAGGTAGATATATAGATAGATAGACTAGATAGATTAGATAGATAGTCTAGATAGCTAGCTAGATAGATAGATAGATAGATAGATAGTCTAGATAGATAGTCTAGATAGATAGTCTAGATAGATAGATAGATAGATAGATAGATAGTCTAGACTAGATGGATAAATATATAGACTAGAAGAGAATCTCGATAGATATGTAGTCTATATATAGTCTATAGACTAGATAGATAGGTAGATAGTCTAGACTAGTCCATAGATATAGTCTAGATATACAATATATAGGTGGATAGTCTAGAGTCTAGATACATAGACAGATAGACCAGATATAGACTACAGTCTAGAGATAGATAGTTAAGAAGCCCCGTCGTTCAGGAGCCGTTTAGCGCCAAAAAGTGCCACCTCTATCGTAGCACGCGTCTCGTTGCGTACTGGGGCCACGGGATTTTTCAGTGGGTTGCATTTTAACGTGTCCTCTGAGTGCGGTTTAAATGATGTTGAGAGCCCCTTTAGAGCCCCCAAACCCCTCCCTACGCACTACAATTGCGAGTAGTAGACTATATTTTTGCGTGAGGTACGGAGCTCAAGTGAGGGGCCTCAGAATAAAAAGAGTGCACCTCTACCGTTGGACGAGTTGTCTCGAATCATACACCCTTCACTACACCGGCCAATGCATATTTGTTGTCGCTATCCCTAGGTGTTCGTATTTTTGTTTGGCGTCGTCGCGGACATGGGTTGGATTCGAGAATGTTTTTCGTATCATCCACTTGTTTGCTGGTGGTTGTTGTAAGGTCTGCTATACTGGTTAACCTTCTGTAAGCTCTCCGTTGTGGTTCGTACTTGTCACCTTCACGCTGTCGTCGGCGGATGCTGCCATTGCAAGAGGATGATAATGCTTATAAAACGACCTACCCCGGGTTGAGCGGTTGATTTACCTGTAACTAGTGCGATGGTACTCTGAGTGGGGGATGCGTGGTTGGTCGGTGTTGGGAAGCGTGCCCCTCATGGGTTCCGGTGTCTTTGGTTGGTCTCTCCTCATGGCTCGCTGGATAGGCTTAAAGCCTATGCATTGTTTCCTCTACATTGAACTCTAAAATACAGACAAAGCAAGACAAGACAGAGTAGAGGGCAGGGTTGGGCAGGGTAGTGCAGGGTAGTGAGATGAGGGGCGTCCTGCTTGTCCCATCATCGTCACCTACATTACCGCCCATCTATGATGGACTTGACGTGAGTGTGACATCTAATATCACGTGGTTTCACGTCGAATCTCTGAATTATTCTTCTACGAAAGGCAGTCTATTACATTAGGCCACCCTGAATAGTCGTACATGCAGATCACCTGGCAATCAAAGGATGTCAACAAAACATCCAGAATTGGAAAGGGGAGCGAAGATGCGGTTATTCAAAACAAACGAAAATGAGGCTATAGATTCCCCCACACCGCGTAACAATGAGGCTAAAATGCCTCATTGCAAGATATACAACCCCATGATGGAGCTCACAACCGTGAGAGCTCGAGGAAAGGGTATGCACCTACGGCATTCCAGTAGCAATCGGCCTACGAAAGCACGATATGCGCCTGCAATGATAACAGGGGTGAGGCACTTTGTGGCTTTTTATTTCTGAACAACCTAAGCCATGAGTTTGTTTGTTGGGGTTCGCCTTTTTTTTTTCTCAACTTTTGTGCCCGGGTAAAGGTATACGAGAGCTCCTCAAGTGACCACCCTTCGGAAAATGTTAGGGTACGTTAGGTACAACACGTACTTGAGTATACCCGGCTAAAATGCCCGGATATGCACTCCTACCCGACGCCTAGGGACGTTTAGGTACGGACCTCGATACCCTACGCAAGTGTTAGGTACGCTAGGTACGGACCACGATACCCTACCTAAGGTTTAGATACGTTACAGGTAGGCGCGACCTCCAAAACTCACCCGGGTACAGATACGTCTTGCCTCACATACCCTTGAAAAAAATAGGTTGTGCTTCCGCCGTAGCATTCGCTCATACGAAGTGGCCTAGTTCATTAGTGCTGCGGTGTACACCTTACACCTTACCCCTTACCGTGACACGGGCTACGGCAGGAGGTGACACCTTTTGGCCAAAAGTGAAGTCTGAATGGCGAGAGCGGCTTAACCCCCAAATGATCGGAATGCCGCCGCTCTTGTTTTGCAATGCAATTGACGCGTGCTACGATAGAGGTGTACCACTTTTTCCAGAGGTTTCCTCAATTTGGGGGCTTAGCATCTATCTCAAAAACTGATTTGGAGATAAATAAAGCTGGTACCGGATGAATAATCCCATGGCCTAGGTACATGACGAGAATCAGGCAAAAAGATGGCCTATTTCCGACGAGTTTGGGTTAAGGAGCTTAGACTAATCGTTCAGAATATATTTCCGACGAAATGTGATACCTCTATCGCAGCACGCGTCAATTGGCTATGTGCCTAGGCCATGGGATTCATCGTTGGGTTAGCCCTTGATTTTTCTCCACTTTTGTGTTAGAGCCTCGGAAAAAGGAAGGCTGCACCTCTACAGTAGCGGGGGCTGGGACTTAGGCTGGGCCTGGGCCTTGACCTGGGGCTGGGGATATGGCGTTGTCTGGGGCTAGGGCTAGCGCTGGAGCTGGGACTGGGGCGCGGACTGGGGGATATTCTGGGGCTTGGGTCCGGGCTGGAACTTGGGTTGGTGCCTTGACTGAACGTCGAGCTTGGGTCAGGGCCGGTTTTGGTGTTGTTGTAATTTGAGTCCAGGCCATGGATGAGAATGTGGTTCCGTCGCAGTTGTGACTGCGTCTGGAGCCGGGACTAGCCTCGGGTAGGTACTGGGGCTGAGGCTGGTGTAGGGGCTGGGGCTGGGTCTTGGTTTGGAGCTGGTGTTTGGGCCAGGGCTGAGGATGGGACTTTGGGTGGGATTGATGCTGGAGTCGGCGCTAGGTGTGGAGCATGAATTGGTGGTGCACCTGGGGCTGGTGCTGGCACTCGGGGATGCGCATGTAGTTTGGGCTGGAGGTACACCTGGGGCATGTGTAGGGCTTGGTGCTGCCGCTGGAGGCTAGGCTGTGGCTGTGGCTGTGGCTGGGGCTTGGGCTTTAGCTGAGGCTGGGGCAGGAGTCCGTGTGAGAGGTTGCGCTTGGGTCGATTTAGGAGTTGAGACCCAGGTCAGAGTTTGTGTTGGGGATTCGATCAGAACTAGGACTGGCGCTGGGACTAGAGCGGCTTGGGCTGGGGTTGGGTATTGTCAGAGGTTGGGGTTGGGGCCTGAGTTTAGGTAGGGGGTGGGATTAGGGCAGGGGCCTTGGAATGATGTTTGGCCGGGGCTGGGGCCGGGGTTGGGTATATGGAAGGTCTGGCGCTGGGGCTATGACCGAGGCTGCGGCCGAGGCTCGGGATCGAGGTTGCTATCAGGCTCGGGTCGAGGTTGGGGCTAGAGCCTGAATAGAGGATGGGGATGGAGTTGGAGCTAAGACTGGGGATAGAGCCTGGGATGGAGCTGGGGCTTGGGCCGGGGTTGGAGTGGGGGTTAGGCGTTTGCTATACAACACTACCCACTGAGGTACTGAGTCGCTTGACTTAGTAGCTCAGTGAGTAGTGGTATATAACCAACATTAGGGATGGGGATAATGTCGGAGTTGGGATGGGGTTTGGATCGGGGGTGGGGCTGGGGCTGGCGCTGGGATAAAGCTGGATAGAGTTGGGGCCGGTTCTGTGGTAGAAGACAAGGCTGGGGATAGGGCTGGACGATGAAGAGGATGTGGAGCTGCACCTGGGGATGGCTGGGGCTAGGGTTGCTGCGGCCGGAGGTGGGGCCGGGGCTGCGATTGGAGGTGCGGCTGGTGCTTGGGCTGCAGGCGCGTCTGAGGGTTGTGTTAAGACTTGTGCTGGGGTTTAGACCCTCGGCTGGCGCTGGGTCTGGGGCCGGAGCTGGAGATGGAGGTTGTGCTGGAGGTGGTCTTGGGTAGAGGCTGGAGGTGGGAATAGCGGCAAGACTCAGCTAGATCCGAGTGTGGGATTCGGGTCGGGATTCGAGCTGGGGGTTGGATTAATGGCGTTGACAGGGGCTGGGGCTGGGTTGGAAGTAGGGTTAGGGCTGGTACTGGGCTGCGGGCTGGTGCCGGGGCTGGGATGGGGTTGGGGCTGCGGTTGGGATTAGGGTTGGGGCTAGGGTTCAATGATGGGGCCGAGGCTGGGGATAGAACAACGGCTGGATACTGGGCCTCAGGTGAGGCTGGCGCTTGAGTTGGAGCCTCGGCTGGAGCTAGGGTTGCAGTCTGGATCGAAGAAAGTTGGACGTAAGTCATGGCTAGAGTCAGGCTAGTTGGGCAAGACTTGCGCTGGGGCCGACGACGGGGTTTGGGTTAGGTTCGGGGTAGAATGTGAGGTTGGGGCTGGTACCCCGGCATGGATGTTGTCTGGGACTGGGTATATGGATGGGTTTAGGTCTGCGGCTGCGACCGGGGCTGTGGCTGTTGCTCGGGAACGGGATTATTCTGGGGCTTGGGGCGAGATCAGGGCTAGAGCGAGAGCCTTGGCAAGGGCTGGAGCTTGGGCTAGAGCCTGGGTTGGAGCCGGGATTGAAGCGTTGGCTGGATGTCGGGCTTAGGCCGGGGCTGGAGCTGGAGCCTCGGCTGGGGTTCGAGTTAACGGTAGGGTTGCGGCCAGGGAAGGGGATGGGATTGAGGCCCGGGTTAGGGCTGCGGTTGGGCCTAGAGCTAGGCTGCGTTAGGAGTTGGGACCGAGGCTGGGGTAGGGGATGGGACACAGCTGGACCCGCGTCTAGGTGTGTGGCTGGGTTTGGGACTGCGCCTGGAGCTTGGGCTCGGAGCGGGCTGCCGTTGGAACAAGAACTGATGGGTCGTCTGGGGTTGGTGCTGGGGGTGGGGCTGGGATTGAGGCTGCACATGCGGAGGGTAGACTATTAATAGTGGTACTTCTGGGGCATGTGTTCGGGTTGGTACTGGTGTCGGTGCCGGGGCTGTGGCCGGAGCTTGGACTTGGGTCTGGGGCGGGGCATACACCTGCGATAGAGACTGGGCTTGAGCTGGCGCTGAAGCTGGAGCTGGGGCTGAAGATGGTGCTTGGGTCGGGGCTGGAACTAGGGTTGAAGGAAAAAACATGTTAAGGTCGAGTATGGGAATGTGGTCGGGGTTGGGGATGGGGATTAACACAGGGCTATACCTGAGGTTAGGACTGAGGCTGGCCTTGAGATGGGCTTGGACCGGAACCAGGCTAGGCAGCTAGTTAGGGGCTAGGGCTGGGGGCGGGGCTGGGTTTGGGGCCAGGGCTAAGTTCGGTGCTGCGGGGAGGGCTAGATAATGGAGGTGGGGTCAGGGATGGAGCTGGGGCTGGGGCCGGGGCTTGGGCTTGGACTTGGGCTTAGGGCCCGCGGGGCTGGGGCGGCAGCTGCAGCTGCGGTTAGGCCTTGCGCTGCAGATGATCTGGGGCTTGGGTTGGAGCCTCCGCTAGAGCTATGTCTGGAAGCCGGGCCGAGGAGAAGTTGGACTTGGGTCAAGACTGGAGTCAGGAATAGAGGTAAGGCTTTAGCTGGGGCCCGATATGAGGTGTGGGCGTCGGATTAGCTGCTGAGTATTTAGTCAGGGCAAAGGCTTGGACTATGGCTGGGGCTGAGCTGGGGTTGAGGTGGAGGTCGAGACTAGAATAAAGAATGGGTCTGGGGCTTGGGCTGCAGCCTGAACTTGAGGCGGGGTTAGGGTTAGGACTGGGGATATGACTGGTTATGGGGCTGAAGCTGGGGCCGGGGCTCCGGCTGGAGGCTATTCTGAGATTTGTGCCGGGGCTGGAGCTGTTGCTGGAACCTAGGATGTTGCTGAAACTGACCCTGGGGCCTGGGCTGGGGCGGAACTGGGTCGTTGCCCAACGATCGGCCTTGCCCTTCGAGACAGACGTTGAAGCCCGGGCTGCGGCTGTGGCTTGGACCGGGGCTGAGGATGGGGGTCGGGATGAGGTTTGGGTCGGGGTCGGGGTTGGGGTCGGGGCTGGGGCTGAGCTGGTGTTGGGGATGGGGCTGGGGGTGAAGTAGGGGATGGGGCTGGGGCTGGGGCCGCCACCGGGGTTGGAGCTGGGTACCTACCTGGGTCTGGGTCTGGGTCTGGGTCTGGGTCTGGGTCTGGGTCTGGGTCTGGGTCTGGGTCTGGGTCTGGGTCTGGGTCTGGGTGTGGGTCTGGGTCTGGGTCTAGGTCTGGGGTTGGGTCTGGAGTTGAGAATGCGGCCGAGGCTTGAGATTTTGGCGCTTTTGGGACGTGCGTCAGGGCTGAGGCTCGGGCTGCGGCTGCGGTTGAGGCTGGGTCTGGGTCTGGGGTTGGGTCTGGAGTGGAGAGTGCGGCTGGGTCTTGCACTGGAGGCGCATCTGGAGTTTGTGATGGGACTGGGGATGAGATTGTTGGGATTGTAGCCGAGGCTGGGCTAAGGACTGGCGCGGGGGCTGGGGCCGGGGCTGGGGCTGGGTTTGGGCTGCGGCTGGGGCTGGGGCTGGGGCTAGGGCTGGTGCAGGAGCTGGGGCTGGGACTGGGGCTGGGGCTGGAGCTGGGGATAGGGCTGGGGCTGGGGTTGAGACTGGGGCCGGGGCCGGGGCTCGGACTGGGGCTCGGGCTGAGGCTGGGACTGGGGTTGGAGCACAAACTTGTGCTTCAGGCGAGTCTAGTACTTGAGTTAACGAGCCTCGGATGGGGGTAAAGCCGGCACTTGAACTGGAGGTAGGTTCAGCGTGGATCAGGACTTGTGTCGGTCCGGGTTCGGGGTACGACTTGGGTTGGGGCCGAGGATGAGGTTTTGCTTGGGGCCAGTGTAGGAGATTCGGTCAGTGGTAGGGCTACAGCTGGGGCGGCTGGAGCTAGGGCTGGAGATTGGCTGAGTTGGGTTTAGGTCCGATCTGGGGTAGGAGGTGGAGCTGGGACTTGGGTCGCGATAGGGGACGGGCCGGGACTGGAACCAGGGCTGGGAATATTGTTGGGTCTTGGGTTGAGACGAGAGACGGCGCTACGACCTGGTCTCGAACTGGAGGATATTCTGGTGCTTGGGTCGGGGTCGGGGCTGGAGATGGAGCCTGATCTGGGTTGGGGCTAGGGCCCAGGGCTGGAGCTAAGGCCGATGCCGTGGCTGGAGGTTGGGCTTGAGTGGGGGCTGGGGCTAGGTCTTGGATCAGGGCTGGGGTTGGGGTTGGGGAGAGGGCTAACGCCGGGGGTAGGTATCACGTTTGGGTTTCGGTGTGGGCTGGGGCTGGGGCAAGGCTGGGGGCGAGGGTGGGACCGGGACTGGCGTACGAGATGGACCTGGGGCAGGCGCCGGGTTCGGGTGTGATGGCTGGGTTTGCGGCTGGGGCTGAGGTTGGTGCCGTTACTGGTACTGGTGCTGGTGCTGGTGCTGGTGCTGAGTGGGTCTGGGTCTGGGACCGGCGCTGGGGCGGGGCTCGGGCTTGCGCTGGGACTGGGACTGGAGTCGCGGCAAAGCTGGGGCTGGAGCTGGTGGCACGTCTGTGACTGGTGATAGTGATAGGGTTCAGGCTGGATCTGCGCCTGGAAGTTAGGCTGGAGGTGCGCCTGGGGCTTGTGTCCCAGGGCTGGTGTTTGGGCTGCAGCCTGGGTGGGGCTGGCGCCGTGGCTTGGGTTTAGGCTGCGACTTGGGCCGAAGCCTGTGTTGAAGGTTGGGCTTGGGTCGGAGCTGGAGCCGGAGTCGAGGCTGGAGGTTGGGCGTCGAGGGCGAGGCTGGGTTGTAGTCAAGCATGGAAGTTTGGCCGGGGTTCGGGGTGGAGCTTACGACAGGGCTAGACACTATGCCTGGGGCTGGAAAGGGGTTAGGTTTGGAGCCCGGGCCGGGTTTGGGGCCGCTTTGGGGCTGAAGCCGAGGCCTGGGCTGAGACTTAGGTTGTGGCCGAACGATGCGTCTAGGCTTGCGTTAGAGCATCATCTGGAACTAGGGCTAGAGACTGGGTTAGAGGTAGGGTGGGCTTGGGGCAAGGACTGGAGTAGGGGCTAGGGGTAAGATTTCTAGGCGATGGTGCGGGTAATGGAGAAGGAGGGGGCGTTGGGGGGGAGAGAGGGGGTGAACTGAAGCTACGGCATGGGTGGCTAAAACGATAATGAGGTGATATCAACTGCCTGGTAATGTTTACTACTTTGGCATGTTTTGATTTTCGGTGGGGCGTTTGAACAAGAGGAAGCGGGGAAAAAGGAAGGGGGGCGGGGGGGGGGGGGGGGGTAAATTGGAGCTACGGCATGGATGGCTAAAAAGGTAATAAGGTGATATCAACTGCCAGGTAGTGTTTATTACTCCGGCAGATTTTGATTGTAGGTGGGTTGTTTGAACAATAGGGAGCGTGGAAAAAGGAAGGTGGGGGGGGGGGGGCGCGGCGGAAATATATCGGAGCTACGGCATGGATGACTCGAAAGATAATGAGGTGATATAAAGTGCCAGGTAGTGTTTATTACTCTGGCAGATTTTGATTTTAGGTGGGGCGTTTGAACAAGAGATATCGCGGGGGGGGGGGGGGGGGGGGTGGGGGGGGGCGGGACAACTCGATCTGCGCGCGGTAAATCCTTTAAGGAGACAAATCTGACGGGTGTAGAAGGAATGTGTAGTGGTACTCTGAGAGGGGGCTGCGTGGTTGGTCGGTGTTGGGAAGCGTGCTCCTCATGGATTCCAGTGTCTTCATTGGTCTCTCCTCAAGGCTCACTGGATAGACTCAATAGCTTTTACGTAAATATTTCACAAAGAGGATACTAAAAGACAGACATAACAGGGCTAGGCACGGTAGTGCGGGGTAACGCAGGGAAACGCAGGGTGGAGCAGGTAGTGAGATGAGGGGCGTCCTACTTGTCCCATCATCGTCACCTACAATACCCCCCATCTATGATGGCCTTGACGTGAGTGTGACATCTAATATCACGTGGTTTCACCTCAACCATGATATGGTTTCACGTCGAATCTATAAACTATCCTTTTACGGAGGGCACTCCATTACAAATGCGTCAGTGTATATCACCTGCGTGGTATTGTTTATTATTCTAGCAGATTCGATGTTATTAATAGGTGATTTGTATACAAAACCATATTTAGGTGTGGTATACAATGTGTTTTAGCTCCGTGGTGTGTTATTTTACCTGGATCGCAAGATAAAACATTTCAATCGATAGGTGCAACCATGTAATTAGCATAATTTTACCGTGCCGATGTGGGGCTCTGAGGTCGCTAATTATTTGACAGATATACATACTACAAAATAGAACAACACCTAAAGAGAGGTGATGTGGTCATGTGGTGTCACCGCCATTGAGCACGAGGGGAAGAAAGTGCAAACCGTCGGTGTTTTGAAAGGAACGCTTGACGCACCCGCGCTCAATTACGTTACTTCGTTAGGCATATGCTACTTCGTTTGGCAGAGGTTGCGAGGCGATCATGCGGACGGTAGGTACGAAATACCCTACGTAATAGGTTGTTGGTAGTGTGGTCTACCGCAATTTTATTATATCTGCCTGTACTCCCTTTTCACATTATTATTAGCTAATGTACGATTATACGCCCATGATTGTTACCGTGCTAATGTGGGCCTCTGATGTCGCCAATTCGAAGACAGAGGCACAAATTTCAAATACAGCTAGCGAGGTGATGTGGCCGTGCAATGTCACCACTATTGCACATGAGGGGGAGAAGTGCAAATCGTCAGTGGTTTGAAAGGAACGCTTGATGTGCCCGCGCTCATTTACGTTACTTCGTTAGGTACATGCTACTTCGTTTGGCAGAGGTTGTCAGACGATCATGCAGACGTCAGGTACGAAATACCCTGCGTAATAGGTTGGTAGTAGTGTGGTCTACCGCAATTTAACATATCTGCCTGTACTTCTTTACAATATTGTTGTCTAATGTACAATTACACGTCCTGTTTTTTTCCTTTGTCGTCGAAGATGTTGTGGTCCTGTAGATGTCGCGTCCACGTCTGGTGCTCGTGTTAGTGGTGGTCACTAAACCATGCCCTGACGTGCAGTGGATGATCGCTGAGTGGTGTTCCTTTCCTCCACATCACAACAGGTAGCATCTGCCAATATAAATTATCTTTTCCAGCCATCCATGCCTTAGATCCCATTCACCCCCCCCCTCGCCCTTTTATTTTTTTCCCCCGCTCCCTCTTGTTTAAACACCCCACCTAAAATCAAAATATGCCAGAGTAATAAACACTACCAGACAGTTGATGTCACCTCATTGTATTTTTAGCCATCCATGCCGTAGCTCTAATTCACCCCCCCCCCCCCCCCCCCAAACGCCCTCTCCTTCCCCACCCGAACCATCGCTTAGACCTAGCACCACGTGTATAGCAAGTCCCTACCTCTATGTGACTTAACGCTGTTGGAAATCCACCCCCCCCCCCCGCCGCTCCCCCCTTCCTCGAACCCCCCCCCCCAACCCTTCGAACACTCCACTTTCTCCTCACTGGTTGTACGGCTTACAGGATATACTTGATAAACTGATGCATTTCCTTCCACAGCTGTCAGATTTTGTCCCCCTCAAAAATGGGCTTTATAGTTTCCGCGCACACGATGATTAACATCACCCCGTTGACCGTGGGACAAGCTACACTGTAGTTCCAAGGGGAGTCGTCGACCTATATCCTTAATGAGGACACACAACCCGTAATACGCGCGATCGAAGTATCAAACACAGATTGCAAATACGAGTTTCGACGAAATCTTCGATCTCACAGCTGGAGGAGTGTATTTATATTTTTATAATATTATAGCCGGTCGCTCCGGTGGCGTATCAGGTTATCCTCGAGCCTGGTATAGGAATTTTTCGCGAGTTCGAGCCACCCTGAGGGCATACTTGTATAAATTGGTGGCGACTTTTGCTTGTACATTAGCTAATAATAATTTGTGCACAAACTGAGTGCACAAACTGACTCGCGGAAAGAGCGAGAGCGTTAGAACAACTCGATGTAAAATCGACGAGCAGTGAGATTGCTGAACCCTATGCGCGATAAAAGTTGAAGGCAAGAACCGGGGGGAAAAAGGGACGACACCTGTGACCACGGCTTGTCCAGAATCTGGAAAGTAGAAGTGAGAAAACATATATAATGCGCGCGATCGGAGTATCACACACAGCTTGCAAAGATGAGTTTCGACGAAATCTTCGATCTCACAGCTGGAGTGTATTTTCATTTTTTATAGTATTTAAATTGTGCTGCGTGATATATATGATGCATGATAACGGTCCTCGTGCTGCCCGTAAATTTCACGCTTCGCTTTCGCGATACGTTCCGTCACATACTACCCCGTTCCCTTTTGTTCAAGCGCCCCACCTAAAATAATAAGCACCTCTACGCAATCGACATCACGTCATATTCTTTCTAGCCATCCATGACCTAGCTTTAGTTGATCCCACCCCCCCCTTCCCCTCCTTCCCCACCACCCGCACGATCGCCAAGACCTAGCACTACGCGTATAGCAAGCTCCTACGTATATATATGTGACCTAAACCTGTTGAAAACCCCTTCCCCTCCTCCCCCTCTTTTTTTTTTCCCCCGTTTTTCATTTTTTTTTCCCGCTTGCTCTTGCTCAAACGCCCCACCTAACATCGAAATCTTCCAAAGTAATGAACACTTCCACGCATTTGATATCACCTCATTATCTTTCTAGAGCCATCCATGCCGCTGCTTCAATTTATCCCCCCCCCACCCCCCTCCAACGCCCCCTCCTTCCCCACCATCCATGCCGCTGCTTCAATTTATCCCCCCCCCACCCCCCTCCAGCGCCCCCTCCTTCCCCACCACCCGCACCATCGCCTAGACCTAGCACCAAGCGTATAGCAAACCCGTACATCTATGCGACCTAAAGCTGTTGAAAATCCCTTTCGCCCCCCTCGAACGCTCCGCTCTCTCTTCACTGGTGGTACGACTTACAGGATATACATGATAAACTGGTGCATTCCTTCCAAAACCGTCAGATTTATCCCCTTAAAGGATTTGTAGTGTCCACGCACAGATTGAGTTGCCCCGCCCTCCCCCCCCCCCTCGCTCCCTCTTGTTCAAACCCAGGCCCCCACGTCCTAAAAAATCCGCCGTCCCCTCACGGGTCATTATAAAAATTAAAATACACTCCAGCTGTGAGATCGAAGATTTCGTCGAAACTCATCTTTGCAAGCTGTGTGTGATACTCCGATCGCGCGCATTACGAGTTGTGTGTCCTCATTAAGGATATAGGTCGGCGACTCCCCTTACAGCTACAGTGTAGCTATCAGGGTCAACAGGATGATTTTAGTCAGTCTGTGCGCGGAAACTATAAAACCCGTTTCTGAGGGGGACAAAATCTGACAGCTGTGAAGGGAAAGCGGGGGCCTGGTTTTGATCAAAAGCGAGCGGGTTTGGAGGGGGGCGGGGGGGGGGGGGGGGGGGGAGGGGCAATTTGTGCATGTAAGCTATAAATAATAAACACTTCACGCACAGGATATCACCTCATTATCTTTCGAGAGCCATCCATGCCGCTGTGTTTCCCCCCCCCCCCCCGCCTCGAACGCCCCTTTCTTCCCCATCACCCGCACCTTCGCCTAGACCTAGCACCACACGTATAACAAACCCCTCACCTAAAACCTTTCCCCCCCCCCCCCCCCCGCCCCCCGCCCCCGCCCCCACCCCCCCCAACCCATCCCAACCCCACCCCCTCGAACACTCCACCCTCTCTTTACTCACTGATTGTACGACTTACCCCAGGATATACACGATAAACTGATGTATTATTTCCAAAAATGTCACATTTATCCCCTCGAAATAATGTATAGTTTCCAGGCACATATCGAGCTGCCCCCCCCCCCCCCCGGCCTCAATAATATACTGGTGCCAAAACCGTCAGATTTATCCCCTCGAAAGGATTTATAGCTTACATGCACAAATTACCCCTTTCCCCCCCCCCCCCCCCCCCCCGCCCCCCTCCAAACCCGCTCGCTTTTGATCTAAACCAGGTCCCCCCTTTCCCTTCACAGCTGTCAGATTTTGTCCCCCTCAGAAACGGGTTTTATAGTTTCCGCGCACAGACTGACTAAAATCATCTTGTTGACCCTGATAGCTACACTGTAGCTGTAAGGGGAGTCGCCGAGACCCAGGCTACGGTAGGGGGGTCCCCTTTTGGGCCTTTTATTTCAGTGGCTAGGGGTCACTCGCGCGAGTAACCCCTTTTGTTCCCACGAGATCTTACGTTTTCTTCATGTTTTACGTTGACGAAATCAATCCGCAATGCAAAGGTGACCTAAGCTGCGCCAAAACAAGTGCCTAAACCATCTTCATTCGTGGGGTACAGAGTCACTCGTGCGAGTGGCTCAAATACACCAGTGAAAATGGGGTACCCCCCCTACCGTAGCCTTGGTCCCGACCTATATCCTTAATGAGGACACACAACTCGTAATGCGCGCGATCGGAGTATCACACACAGCTTGCAAAGATGAGTTTCGACGAAATCTTCGATCTCACAGCTGGAGTGTATTTTAATTTTTATAATAAATCCTTTCGAGGGGATAAATCTGACGGTTTTGGCACCAGTATATTATTGGGGGCGGGGGGGGGGGGGGGCAGCTCAATATGTGCCTGGAAACTATACATTATTTCGAGGGGATAAATGTGACATTTTTGGAAATAATACATCAGTGGGGTAAGTCGTACAATCAGTGAGTAAAGAGAGGGTGGAGTGTTCGAGGGGGTGGGGTTGGGATGGGTTGGGGGGGGAGGGTGGGGGGTGGGGACGGGAGGGGGGGGCGGGGGGGAAAGGGCTTTAGGTGAGGGGTTTGTTATACGTGTGGTGCTAGGTCTAGGCGAAGGTGCGGGTGATCGGTTATTATACGACTTACAGGATACACTCGATAAACTGATGCATTTCCTTCCACAGCTGTCAGATCTTGTCCCCCTTAAAAACGGGTTTTATAGTTTCCGCGCACACACTGACTAACATCACCCTGCTGATTTGAACCTGATAGCTACACTACTGCTGTAGTTCCAAGGGGACTCGCCGACCTATATCCTCAATGAGGACACACAACCCGTAATACGCGCGATCGGAGTATCACACAGGGCTTGCAAAGATGAGTTTCGACAAAATCTTCGATCTCACAGCTGGAGTGTATTTCATTTTTATAACACTCTATGCGTATACCTGCCAGTAGCGGTCACTTTTCCGACTGTACGTATGCCTACGAGTGAGTGGTGGTGGCACGTTAGATGTTCGAATTTTTCCATCCCCAACTTTTGACATAAAAGACGCACAAATCCGTGCTACGAATCCCGCAAACAATATCCTCCGTTTGCGCACTATCGCCTCTATGCTCTCGAAAGCTGCCTTGGCAATCGCGTCGACGTCCGATATGGTGTGGTCGTCGCGCTTCCGTTTCCGCCATCCGAGGCGCAGGAGGAGCACGTAATATGGTGTGATGCATGCTTTCACTTGCTGTCGCGCTCATTTTGACGGCGTGTAGTGTGAAGAGCGAGCACCTGTTAAATCGACACACGACGCGTGTGAAAACACGTGGAAGTGTGGTGAGCTAAAGCTTTATTTTTCCCCATCCGCCGGAGGATAAAAAAAAAACAAAAAACAAAATCAGAGCGCACCGATGAAATCAGTGAAAGGCCAGCAAGCAACACGGTGGTATATTGGATGCTGCGTTCATATGGCGATGGACACGAACAATCTGGATTTTTATTTCGATCCTAGTCTGTTTCTACGAATCTCGGATCGAGGTGAGAGCGCGGGATATAGCTAGTGGGGTATCTGGTATTTCAAATATAGAGGCGTATACAAGTTACCCTGCTCTAAATCTACCGCATAATAAGTTGGATGATCTGCTTTCTCTGTAGAATTGCCGTCTGTCGTTGTACAGCAGTAGTAGTGTCCATGACACCGGTGCCTTGGCAGATGACAGAAGTAAAAGTACCACCTACCTGCAATAAAATGGGACCCCCACGGCCCCCACGACCCGGGTATATGCGGTACATCTTAAAGTATATAGTCAAAACCTAAAGAAAGCTGTTTCCACCACACTCACTAACTGGGACTCAACGACCCGACGGGAAAGGGTACTGCACACACGATATTGGTAACGCGGAGCCGCGGCTCTTGTAAAGTAATATGGATGGTAGTACCAGGTACTGCCTTTGGCGATAAGTTTGGACGCATACGCTCAATATATCAGCATCAAAACTGGTCAGATAGTGTTGACTAAGAATACACGCTTAAGATCCACGGAAACGACCAGGAATCCTATTGTTAAAATACACTGGAGTATTTAGTTTGCGCTTTTTTCAATCTATCTCAGATCCGAAGACGTTGCTGACAAGTCACGTGTTGATCCGGAGTCAAAGCGGATAACCCGCGGATGGGCACACGTGCATGCCCTACATCCAGCACAGCCAGATTACGTGGTAGGTGGTACACACGGCGACCTTTTGTCCGCTATGTACGTGTCTTGATATGTAAACATGGATCATGATATACACGCTACAACTACTACTATTACTACTACCAAAATACTACGAACAAGCAGCCAAAGAAGGCCGGCAAGTTCATAGTGTTGACTAAACCGGAGGGGCGAGGTTGACACAAAGTCTGCGCTCTGCAGATGGACGAAAACTGGTACACAAACGAAAGTGTATGGAGCTTAAGCTTTTTTTACCCGGATCCCCAGGAGGATAAAAAAAAAAAAAAAAAAAAAAACTACGAACAAGCCTCATATTTGCGTCCAGATCCGTTATACCTCGGACCTACGTATTAAGTCTAATTGTTCGAGAAGGTACATTGTTCAGTACTGCAGTCCCACTGTAGCAACAAAAAACACTCGGATATAGTCAGGTGTAATGGGAAATGTTCAGGTGGGGGTGTGCAGCGAGTTGTTTTCGCCAAAATGCCTGCCTCCCACCATGTCATAATGTGGCTCCCATTTTGGCACGACAAGATCTGGACGGATTATTATGGATCCGAATTCATCTCTTAAGGGTTGTACCTCTGATGTTAGACTTGCTCATCACATATACCGACACGACCGACACGTCATCGAGGTATTTGTGGTCCTCCGGTTTTCAGCACGTACATACTGCATCCCCTTGCTTGTACCTGCGTACGAACCACCAGTAGAAAGTCAAGGGGGGGTACACCCACAGATCTAGTCTACATCAAAATCATCTCCATCACAAAATAGTTTTTTCACCTTTTCCAGTTTCTTCGTTTTACGAGTAGACTAATAGTAGTAGTTGCGGTTGTTCTCACATTAACTCGCATAAATAATCAAGTCCGTGGTCACAGGTTGTAGTATGTTTGTGGTTTCGAGGTTTTGTTGTTATCGTTTTTTTGGTTACCGTCGCGTTTCCGATACGACATGTCTGTGAATGTGAGAACAACACGATATGCCACACCTACGCGTCTGCTCTCCGTAACATATTTTGGAAGTGCACACCGTTTTGTGTTTTTCGGGACACACTGCTTGAATCTATTACTTACTACGAGGTGCTTGTTGGAATGATTAGTGCGGGGAATTTTCTCCCGCCGAGCAGTAGTCAGCTACCAGGTATGTGATATACCAGGTATGCGTGTCCCGCGTTTGGTTTTGTTTGTGCTTTTTTTTCCTGGGGTATTCCTCCACTCCAGCGCGACTGGAGCTTGTCCTGAGACCGCACGGACTTGATTATGCGAGTTAATGTGATAACGTGAGGACAACGACAACAAGCATCTGCTGCTGCTTCTTCTGTACTTGGAATACAGTCGTCCCCGCTTTAAAGACACCCTTCTTAAGGAAACTCCCCGCTATAAAGACACTTTTTTTTCCCAGAACATGGTGCCCCGCAGATGTACAATAATAAGGGGGGTACCTTTTCCACTTTGCGGCCCCCCCTTGGCCCCCCCCCAAATTTTTTTGCTGGGGCAGCGCACTGCTGTATAACATCGACAGCGGTCTGCTGCAGCCCGCGCTACCGCGTGTGGGCATGGAGATATTAACCCTAACCCTAACCTAGGTAACTTGCGTGTATCGTATCAGAGCTAGTTCCAACGAACTGATGTGTCTCAGGTGTGTTCGCGATATCTCGGGCATGATGTTCACCGTGAGGATAACGCCTTGACAATAAGAAAAGCCTGCAACAACACCAGCGCACTGCCGTACACATTACAGCAAGAGCCTGCATCAGCAACAGTGCACTGCCGTACACATTACAATAGGTCGTGCTGCACTCCTTCCCGCGTTTCGGCGGTGGAGGGAAATTCAAAATGTGTAAAGTATTGGAGTGTACTACAGCAGTAGTGTTGCGGCCTTTCAAATCACGTGTTGCAGTTTTTAAGCAACACAATTTCGTGGTCGCATTCCTGCTTCAAATGCGCGTATTTTGACATATGTAGCACCTCCATTGGCCCCGGGGACGGTGAGTTAGTGGCCCCGGAATCCTAAAAACACTTCCCCGCGTTAAAGACGCTCCAAAAAAAAAAAACGCGGTGTGTCTTTAAAGCGGGGTCGACTGTGCATACATGCATTCGTACGCGCTTCATGCCTGTTCGCATCGTATGCTATCATAACGTGCTTTACTTCTGTTGCTTATTTCAGGAGAATACCGGATTATTATTACTTCGCGGCAGCTGTGACATGTCGCTATACCCTGTAGTCTATATACTTCTGTCACTAGCACTGCTGGTTTCTGCGTGTGACGAGCGACTTCCCAGATTGTATGGTTGGGGCGGGGGGGGGGCACTTCTCAACTATCCTTCCGTAGAGAGACCATCACATACTTCTTTCTTCTGTTGCTGCTGATGTGCATGTATATTCTGTAATCTCCATCGCATCCTCGAGAGGTCTATCGAGACGTCTATTTTGACGCGGTTAGTATTATACGCTGATATATTCGCAACCATCGGCGTTGGTTGACGTCCATTTTTGTTCACACCATAACAGGCATACATCAGTCCAAGAAACCCCAAACTCTCAAACTACCGCGTGTGCAAGCTTGGCTTATAGACTACGTATCAGGCTGGGCCTGGCACGTACATACGCTGATTTCCGATATTTTTCTAGTCTTTTGGCGGATGTATAGTCTATGCCTTGTTCTATACGTAGCAACGGGGTACAGGACATAATACCCCGCTTATCACTTGAAGTTTCTTTGCCCTGCTGGGATATTCTTCCACTCCAGAGTGAAGGGAGGCTGTCCTGTGGCCACGCTGTGACCAGGGATCTCCTGGACTTGACTAGGCGTGTTAACCCCTTTAGAGCCCCCGAACCCCTCCCTATATTAAATCCAAGTAATTTTGTCCCCAAAAACGGGTTTCCAGTTGTAAAGGGGTTAACGTAAGAACACAAAAGCAGCAACAGCAACACTGGTCGCGGCGCGACGGCAGTTTTCGATTTGACCTTTCTTGATTGACCGAATAAGGACAACAACCAGAGAAACCTGGGGATCCGATGTACCCCGCTGTGAAAGCAATAATGTAAATATTATAAAAGTAAAAACACACTCCAGATGTGAGATCGAAGATTTTGTCGAAACTCATATTTGCAAGCCCTGTGTGATACTCCGATCGCGCGTATTACGGGGTGTGTGTCCTCATTAGACTAAGGATATAGGTCGGCGACTCCCCTTTCAACTACTACAGCAGTAGTAGTAGTGTAGCTATCAGGGTCAACAGGGTGATGTTAGTCAGTCTATGCGCGGAAACTATAACACCCGTTTCTGAGGGGGACAAAACCTGACAGCTGTGGAAAGAAATGTATCAGTTTATATAGTGCATCCTGTAAGTCGAATAACCGGTGAGGGGAGGACGCAGTTTTCAAGGACGTGGGGGCCTGGTATTGACCAAAAGGGAGCGGGGGTGGGATGGGGGCGGGGGGGCGGGACGGGTGGGGCAGCTCAATTTGTGCGTGGAAACTCTAAATCCTTCAAGGGGATAAATCTGACGGTTTTGGGAAAAAAAAAGATGAAAAAAATGCACCAGTTTATTATAGGGGGGGGGTTGGGGCGGGTGTGGGGCGTGTGGGGCAGCTCAATCTGTGCGTGGAAACTATACATTTTTTTGAGGGGATAACTGTGACGGTTTTGGAAAGAATGCACCAGTTTATCATGTGTATCCTGCAAGTCGTACAACCAGTGAGTAGAGGACGGAGTGTTCGAATGGGTGGGGGCGGGGTTGGGGGGTGGGGAGGTGGGGGGGGGGGCGAAAGGGCTTTAGGTCGCATAGATGTAGGGGTTTGCCTTACGCGTGGTGCTAGGTCTAGGCGATGGTGCGGGTGGTGGGGAAGGAGGTGGCGTTGGGGGCGAGGAACCAGATTTCATTTTTGTCTTCAATTCTCACCCTTCGTTGCTCCACGGCAAAAAAAAGTACTGGCAACTGACACCATCTACAAGAGCTCCAACGCAAGGAGAAGGGCGAGAAGAAGGGCACTTCACGCACAGGCAAAATCGAAGGGCGGAGGAGGAAGAAGGGGGAGGAGGTGCAGGTGGAGAAGGTGCAGGGGGAGGATGTGCAGGGGGAGGAGGAGGTGCAGAGATTGTGGGGTATGCTGTATGTACGAGGACGATGCGGGCATCGTATCGCGATCATCAGAAGGCCTGGGGAGGATGATGACGGTGATCCTGACTGCATGCTTGTCGTTCGGGCTTACGGTATCCGAGGCGAAAACAGAGATCATGTGCCTGCAAACCAAAGGCGGGGGAAAGGTGTCGTTCACAATCAATAATGCAGCCGGCCAGGTATACAAACAAACAATCGAGTTTGTGTACTTGGGCGGGGCTATCACCGCAGACAGAGACCTTAGCGTTGAAATAACGCGGCGTCTTCAGAGGGCCTGGGCGTGCTTCCAGCGGTATAAGACGGAAATCTATGATCGCCCGGGTGTGCGCTTACGGTTGAAAGTGCGGTTGCTGAAAGCTGAGGTGGTCGAGACACTGCTTTTTTACGGTTGCATGACGTGGAGCCCCAAAAATCCTGACTATGAAAGAGGCTACGACGGGTTCACCGCTCCATGCTCCTCCGATGCCTTGGATGGTGGAAACGGAAGCGCGACGACCACACCGTATCGTACGCCGACGCGCTTGCCAAGGCAGCTTCCGAGAGCATAAAGGCGATCGTGCGCAAGAGGAGGATATTGTTTGCGGGATTCGTAGCACGTATGGGGGAGGAGCGTCTGCCACAGAGGGTGATGTTTGGGGAGCTTGTTGGGGGTAAGGGCTACTCAGTGGGGGGCAATAAAAGGTCTGGATGGCTCATCTGAAGGAAGATGAAATTCGAAGCATGGCGAAAGGCTGCTCAGAAGGCCGGCAGATGGTTTCGACGAGTAGAGGAGGGAGCCGAGTTGTTCATGCGGAATTGGCTTGACCCGGATAGACGCAAAGCTGCAGAGCGACGCGCAAAGGCTGTGGCAGCGCCATCTACCGTCAGCATCTCTTAGCGGGCGGTGGGAGGGGGGGGGGGAGGGGGGAAGGGCGGAAGGGGTGGGGGGGGAAGGGGGGGCGTCCTGCCCAAGAGACTGAAGTCTGGGTCGTCTGGCCATCATCGTCTTGAAATTTGTGGGCCTTCCGATGGCCGTCACAGGATAGCGTAAGACCGCCCTCGGACTTCTTCGCCATGTTGCGTTCTCTCCCCAGTGCCGTTGATGATGCAATTGATACCCTCTACGAGCCCAATGCCGTCTTTGGTCAGTTGTTAGGGTCTGCTAGAATTACAATTTTTTCTTTTTCCTTTCCTTCTTGGTGCCTCTTCTCGTCTTATCTTTTCTTTCTTTTCTTGTCTTCTCTTTTCTGTTCTTTCCTTTTTTGTTTTTTTCGCTTTCTTGTCTTTTCTTCTTTTTCCTTTATCTTCTGGTCTTTTCTTTGTTTCTTTCTTCCAGTTGACTCGCGTCTGTCGTGCGTATGCGTAGTGATACGTACTTCGTACGTGCAATATATAGTCTATGTGGTAGTCTTTCTCGGGTGGCAACCTGTATTGTCGGTTTTTCAGGCGCGAGTAGTGAGACGTAAGCACCTGGCACAGCAGTGTAGGCTGACTCCCGATTTCACTTTTTTTTGTATGTTTCTGGTGGAGGCATGAATTGCGTCAGCCGTGATATATGCGTGTACCACCTTTGGTTTGCGTTTTTCCCTGGGGTATTCATCAGCTCCAGAGTGACTGGAGCCTATCTTGTGACCACGGACTTGATTATGCGAGTTAATGTGAGAACAACAACAAGAGGTAATTGAACGACGTAAAAAATCAAGAAGGCGAGGGCTTTTGATACCCGAACAGCAGTCCCTATATTTCCTTTCTAAGTTCGGCATTCAGTCGAAAGAGGGTTAAACCAAGCATTTCCAGTTCTTTTGGCTGCGTCCCCGACTAGAACCTGGTATACAACTATTGGTTGATGGATGCAGATCTAGATGGATCTCCCACGACGTCATTTTGGCTATACTGCCGCCCGCAGGCACGGCATAAATTTTGGCAATTTCAGGGTATACGTCAAGATTATATTGAGTACGTAGGTGCAGACCGCCGGTACAAAATTTTTGATTTTTATTTTGCAATCCGTGTTTGGATGGTAGAACGAACAGACCATACGTCAACCGACGCGTTGAGAGTATTTGTGTCTATACGTGCTGACTGTTCTTCTTGCTGATGCCTGTGACCGTGGGCTTGATTACGCGAGTGAACGCGAGAACGACACCGACTGGCCCGACATGACATTTTTCACGCACTTTTTTTCACGAGGTACCTGGTACACAACTGTCAAGATAATACAATGCATTGTTTACAAGCAAGCACGAATCAAGGTAGCTAAGAACAAAATAATACTCCGAGTATATAATGGTATGCGAAGCACTTTCAACAAGTATTGGGCCATATTACTTTGTTCTTAGTTGTCAGCACGGATATTTGTCATCACATAGACTAAATGTATTGACTGCAGTATGATGGTCCACCTCGGCCAGCCACAACCTTTACATCGGTACTGTTGTATTTTTTTGTATCGTGGTTGATACTTTTCGGAACGAGGGCCAATTAGTTGTAAATACCGAAATACGGAAGTTGTGAAATTGCTCGCACACACTGCTGTGCAATACGTAAGAGACAGCCGGGGTTTCTTCACAAAAGTACGAGTTGTCTTGTTCGGTTATTTACATCCATGTAAATGCACTGACTGGCTGTGGAAAAACCACCATACATTCGAGTATTGACCCATCAATAAATTATACTGCTGCACCAAAAACTCCTTCTTCACGAGAGCGCTACATTTAATTCCTTAAAAAAGTCCTTGCCCAGGGCTGCAAAATATTGTACTCCGGAGTATATTTTTAAAAACCGCGTACTTGTTGAAGGCTACGTGAATTAATTTCCCTATACCCTTTATGGTAATCTATGTCCAGTGTCTGGAAAACCAACGAGAAGTTCCTAGAAGGGTTGACCGTGTCCGACGGCGGAGAGTTCTCAATACGATTTGGCGAGACCTTCTGTGTTGTGCGGGAACAATGGTCTGCCATCTCGCGCCCCGCCAAAACATTCGGCAAAGTTTTATATTCGCCTCTTTTTTGACTACTACAGATGTTTCGCCAAAATTTTTGAAGCGAAAGCAAACTGGTGGTGTATCTCCTCCTCCCCGTCTTCGTCCTCGTCTCACGTCCCTCCCTAGTTCACTCCCGCTCCTCACCTCCTTTCATAAACTCTCGTCACCGCAACCACCACCGTCAGCACGTCCCCGTCACCTTTTTCCTCTTCACTTGCCCCTCTTTCTACCATGGCGTTCGTTGGTACTAACGGGTCCGTGTCGAGGAAGACGGCCCTCTCCGTGCTGGTGGGTTGCCTCATGATGGGGGTGCTCATCGGATTGTCTCCTCTCAGCCCCATCGCAGGCGCAAACAACGCGAAGGCCGAAGGCCGGGCAACGAACCTCCGCGACGGTGCCATCCCAAAAAACGTGAGTTCACTGTTTTTGCAGGTGTTTTTTTTTGCCAGTTTCTATGGTTAACTTTTTCTCTCGGGTTTTGTTTGTCGTTTGCTTGCTTTCGATGACCGTGTGCGCACTGGCGCTCGCGCCTGTCTGCTTTTGAATAGCTCTGCCTCGAATTTAGCAAACTACTGCTCAGCTTGAGCGGGGCTGAGTTGTGACTGGCTGTGGCGACATTTGGTTCCTTCTCACGTTCTTTGTTGTGTTTTCGTGGGTTTTGCTTGTCCTCCTGGCGTCTGTTTTTTTTTCAAAATTGGTCGTCAGTCGAGGTTGGAACATCGTGGAACCAGTTCGTTTACACAAAGTCTTTCTTTACAACTTCGTTGAGTCGACGGTAGCACTTTTTTTTTCATTTGCCTCATCACTGAGAAATATAATACAACCGTTACACTACTACTGTGGCACGCTGAAGCACCACCAGCTGTTGTGTCATCGGGAAACCTTTTCCCCTGGCGCGCCTGTCGTCACTCTTTTCACTGCACCCGTGGTCCGTGGCATCAGCCCTTTCGTCACTCTTCCCAGCGTGTTGTCTCGGTAAAGCTGGGGACACACATTTCTCTTGTCCTCCTGTTCCCGCCCTCTTAGAAACCCAAAAATCGAGGTGAAGTATTTGAATTTTCACCAACCAGCTGTCTACACTCAACGCGTCAATTTAGATATATACAGCTTTTTGACTTCGAAAAAAGTTTCGTTTTGAGGGGGTCTCTGACTCGCTCTCGTTGTCTGGTTTACTCGGTTCGAGCTGTTTTGTTGGCGGGCTAGGGTGCTAGAGTCGCGTGCGCGCGAGCACGCGGCTTGCTGTCTCGGAAGCGTAGCCCTCTACTCGGGTTTATCCTAGGTGTGGTGTCAAGGTTTCGTGTATCACCGTGCTTTTTATTCGAGCGTGGCATAAGTCGCGAGGTGTACAGTCTGAAATGCCACCAGCATTGCCTTTTTGTCGATTTCCACCCCAACGGACTGGAGACGAGACATTTTTTGCTTTTTAGTTGTTCTGCGGTGTGGTCCTACTGCTGTGGGTCTAGCGCTTACACTGCCATTTGGCCTGCCGCGTACATCCCTTGCGACACGCTGCGGCGAAGTTGCTTGGCCTAGCTTCACGCCTTACCCGCGGAACTGCTTTTTTGTTTCGGCCATTCGGGAGGTGCATCTCCGCCTCATCATCAGATGACCCAGTTTCATCGTCTAGGCTTTTTTCGATATTTCAACGGAATCTGGAGTTCTCTGTTTGGTCATGATTTATCTGAATCTAGAGGTCACATGCATGTTTCGTTTCAAAGGCGGACATGCTGCTAGCAAACATGCTGTGTGCCTCCTTTTGCTTCGTTCTCCTTTTAATAATAGGACAATGGTGGAATAAACAAACTTTCCCCCTTCAGCTCATAACACCGTTTGATATACCGGCTGGTTTTTGAACTAGGAACTCTGTACAACTGCTGTGTTTTACATGGGCGCGCGACGCAGTTACCACGACCGACATCAAATCTCACGATTCCCTTTGGAAGTTCGAAATTGTTGTACGTTTCGATTCCATTGCTCTTAAGATGCGGTTGGATGTCAGTAATATTGCTCGCGAATCATTATTTTAGACCCGTGACCTACAACTGTACATGATACGGCAACCCCGGTCAACCAGAGTCCCTTCCATGGCGTCTAACTTCTACCGTAGGTGCTCGCCCGTAATACTCCACCTCAAGCCTTACCTTCCTGTACACGATCGTGTTTTGTTCAACGTCGTCCAGAACCACACGAACACATCCTGGGTACCATTCTTGTACTTCTCTCGCGTCTGTAGCCAGATATGCTTGATAGTTATTTTTATAGCCCAAGCGTGTGACTATTTAGTCAAGTTGCATGAAAAGTTGGATAATATAACTCGCAATTTTCAATTTTGCTTTTGAATGCCACACTTTTCCTGCAACCGACCACAGCAGTCACCGAACCAGTGGTATACAAAACTTGCTTGCGTGAACGTTCAAAGTTGTGTTGCGTCAGCTCTTTGCTGTTTTAAATTTGAGAGTCGGGAGCAGTGGAGTCGTGCGGCTGTTGCCGACGTGTTTGTTTTCCGTCGAACAATAATAGTTGTGCTCCGTTGACCCACTCGTAAAGCGATCTACTCTTTCTGTCTCCCACTTTAAACGTTGAGTTGTGGGTTGTGCTGTCGGCTTTTGCGCAGAAGTTTTGGCGTGCGTGCTGTTGCCTTCTTGTGTGAGTTCGGTTATTAATGAGAATAGAATAAAACACGATCGTTTGTGGGGTGCTTTTTGTGTACTTCTGTGGTTTTAAGCCTTGGACTCCCTAGGGTAGAGGATCGGCTTCGTTCAAGCTAACCATTGTTGCGTGGAGAACGTGTGACGCCGCCTTCTCGGGTATTTCAGTTTCTCAACGTCATTCCACCTCTATAGTAGTAGTATCCGATGATTTTACCCCGATTCACCGAGCTGTCATCTCTGCGCATGCACACAGCGCCCCCGCTATTAAGCTACGTATTCACCAGGATAATAGATCTTTAGTACCAACATGACTCCTCACGAGGTAGGCAAGCCGACTTTAATAAGTGATGCCGAAGGGACTGAACTATTACGCCCTACGTATTGGGGGTGAGCTTGGGCAAGCAAGTCCCACACTACTCAAAATGATCTTGTTCCGGGTGGCTATCTCCACTGCACCTGACCCTCAGGGGTCAGGCCAGGTCGTCGTACTCACCTCCGTATACAACGAACTGCAGCTTGCGCTATCGGTGTAGTGACGGATACCGCCGATAGGGACAGCCCCTGATATTGCTATGGCGGACACCGATTGGCACGCCTGGTAGCGCTGGATTGTGAAAGCATTTGAGCCCGGACCCAAAGACGTGTATCAAGATACGTGGAAGTGGGGTAAGACGTGTATCAAGATACGTGGAAGTGGGGTAAGCGTAACCTTTCCTATTCCCTATCTGACGGAGGACAACATAAAATATTTATGGGATAGTTTCCACGCACAGATTGAGCTGCCCCACACGCCCCACCCCTGCCCCAACCCCCCCCCCCCCCCCGATGATAAATTAAAGTGGTGCATTTTTTTTTTTTTTTCCTTCTTGTATGTCGTTATTTATTTATTCTTTTTTATTCATTTTTTTTTCCCCAAAACCGTCATATTTATCCCCTTGAAAGGATTTATAGTTCCACGCACAAATTGCCCGCCCGTCCGTCCCTCCCCCCCCTCCCCCCCCCCCCCCCCTTCAACCCCGCTCGCTTTTGATCAAAACCAGGCCCCCACGTCCTTTAAAACTCCGCCCCCCCCCTCACCGGTTATTCGACTTACAGGATTCACTTGACAAACGGATACATTTCCCTCCACAGCTGTCAGATTTTGTCCCCCTCAGAAACGGGTTTTATAGTTTCCGCGCACAGACTGACTGAAATCACCCTGTTGACCCTGATAGCTAACACTGTAGTTGTAAGGGGAGTCGCCGACCTATATCCTTAATAAGGACACACAACCCGTAATACGCGCGATCGGAGTATCACACACAGCTTGCAAAGATGAGTTTCGACGAAATCTTCGATCTCACAGCTGGAGTGTATTTTTATTTTTTATATTATATGTATATATCTTGGACAAAAGCTGCCTCGAACATATAGGCAATTGTCCGTTTCCATGTCTGGGCACTCCCCACACACATGCTACCCTCTTCAAGTCGATCCTTGTGCCAAAGAGAGGGGGGGCGGCAGGGTACCTTAGCGGTTCTGTCTTACTTCTCGCGTGTCAAGTTTACTCTCCATGAAGCCTTCCTTTTTTGTTAGCCGGTTTATCTCTCTCTGTCGATTCGACTGCTAGCGTCGGATATGACCTATCTCTGTGACATGACCGAACTTCACGCTGCCACATATGCATTGCATGCTGGTTTAAATACTTCTGCGTGTTCTGCACCTCTTATCACAAAGATACCGCGCTTTGCTCAAAACTTTTTGTCGACAGACAGCTTTTAATTTCCCGCTGAGGCCTTCAGCAGTAAAACAGGCCACACATTTTCTCACTGGTGAAATTGATTTTGCCCCCGACCTGCGTGTGTTGGATGCCAGATAGAGCCTCACGCGCGTCTGAGCGTCCCTCCCCCGGTGTCTATCTACATACTGTGCTAAACTTACATGATGTTTTGTGGCTTGTGTTTCGAGGCGTGAAGGCACCTACCCCACTCCGACGCGATGTAGCGATTTGTAGCGCGGACTATCATTTTGAGGGGAAGTGGGGTTATATGTACCATGCAATTTTTTAGAAAAACAGCACCCCCCGCATTTCTAGAATGCTACAAAAGCAGGAGTCCATCCTTCGCTACTGATTTTTACCTCTTGTGTGGGTGAATTTCGATGGTGTTGACTCGTTCAGAACCTTGTCTCTCACCAGACCTGACAAAATACGGAAGAACGTCTCGTTCAGGAAACAAAATATTGTTTCAAAATATATATACCCATCTGACAACATTTAGATCCACCGGCAATTCTTTGGATTGCACACACGTCGGTCGCACGCTTGGCGTCGCTTGTGCGTTCGGGGTAGTTCGAATACTCCTGTTCCCATATGTGCTGTTACGTTACGGGGTAAAATGCCTGCTGCGAGCCAAAAACACAAATTTAACACGTCGTTTGTGGTTCCTCTTGAGCCGACGTCAATGTTTGTCTGCCTGTCAGGTCTGTTTTCAAACCTGAAAATCCATTTTCGAAAGTCTTCGATTATATGGTGATATATGGATTATTTTTTTCGAAAATCAAACATTTCCTTTTGGTGGGACCTGAAAAACTCTTTTTTTTGTTCTACCTTGGGATAGACGATCACAAGACGTGGTGTCAGTTAAGTGAATATTCCCAAGCGTCGTAGCAGTTGGTACGATAGGCGTGTGTGCTGCGATGTGTCCAGGTGATTGCCCTGTAGGGGGATTTTAGCCGTCGGGGTTTCGAGTTTTTGATGGTACCAACAATGGATTTGTGTCTCCACCCATCTAGCCCGCTACGAAATGAACGCTTGTCATTCTCCTGGGTCACTCAAGAGAAGACCGTTCAGTATAGTAGCGTTAGTAGCGATATGACGAGCGTGGTGTTTAGGCTTTTAGTGTCAACGCTGGTTGTGACCAGTGTACCGTTGTGACAAGTATACCGTTGACTTGCTTCATTAATACGCGGTTTAAATGAGTGAATCTAACGGAGCACTAATAATGGTATCATCGGAAGGAGTGGTGGCGAAGCAAGCAAGCCAACAGTACTGAAGCAGCTCCGGGTTGCGAGGTGTTTTTCGTCTCGTCTGGCGTGAGGAAACCACCCATCCCCCAGTTTGATTTCTTGTGTTGTTCCTGTTTTGTTCCATGCTAATTTCTACATTTTGTCAATCAAGTGTATTTCTGAACCACGATGGCGAGAACTCCCTATTGCTCGTAAAATTTGCTTGTCGACGTTTCTACATTTCGCCAACAAATAAGTACTCACCACGCTTTCGCGCTTTCCGCGAGTTAATTTATGCACCACATAAAGTCCCCATAATTTGTACGAGTATGGACTCGAGGGGGACTCGAGATCACGAAACTGAACTAAAAAGCCCAATCGAGGCGACCGGTTGTATTTTTCATGAGGCATGGTACACCCAAGAACTGATGACGCCTATCACTATCTCGTTTCTTGGTATAATTGGGCCACAAGTCAGTACTAGTGCACGTTTGGTGTTCCACCTCATCCCGGCGCTCTACAAGGTCCTTTTTCCTGCTCCCTAGCTTACCATGCACCCCTATTTCATGGCGCTAACCCTTTGTCCTTTCCTCTTTTTCCCTTTCGTGCGCCCCCCCTACGTGACTTGACAACCAGGTCGTTGCGCCGATCGAAGCATCGAAGAAGACCGTGGTAGACACAGCAGGTAAAGCCCATACCTTGACTCAATTCGTGCCCGTGGAAACTCTGGCGCTTGTTTTTTTTTTCTTCTCATTTTGAGGGCCTAGACGTGTCGGTAATCATGTTAGCAAAACACGTTTTTTCTCGTTGCTGTCGGTAGCGTGAAGTGTTGAACGTGAACCCGTCAAATAGCGGAGCGCAATCAGCACACAGCAGTGTACGCGATATCGACCATGACGTTGTGAAGGTCCCCTGCTTGAGTACGCGGTTCTTATAGACCGTTCAAAGTTGTACTTGACTTTTTTGTACACACCCGGCAGAAGAGCTGCCTGCTTTTCCCCCCATTTTTGTGAGGTTCCTAAGTTTGGGAACGTTGGACTTTTCCCACGAAAATGTTTTTTTTTTTTCTTCTTTTTCCTCCGTTGGATGGGGAAAAATATAGCTTTAGCTCACCACACTTCCACGAATTTTCATACGCGTCGTGTGTCGATTTAACTCAGTTGCTTTGGCAGCCCAACGCTAGCTGGCGCACCCTTCGGGTCCCATTGTAAGTATAGTGTAAGCTGTCCCTATCAGTGATCTTCGTTACAACCCCGACAGCGCAAGCTGCCGTTGTTACGGATGCGTGTGTGTGTCGACCCGGCCTTTCCCCCGAGGGTCAGCTTCGGTGGAGATAGCCACCCGGAATGCCATATTTCCGGGTAGTGTGGGACTTGCGTGAGCTCACCCACTAACAAAACCCCTGGCCATGGGAGATGGCCTTCCGCCGGACTAGTGGTTCGAAAAAGTTGAAAGTTGTTACGGGGTGAAACATCCCATGGCCTGGGTACATTGGAAGATTCAGCCAAGAACTGGCCTATTTCCGACATTTATAGAGTCAAGGGGTTCCATCATACACTTACTACTCGGAAAGGGCTGAAGTATGTGGTGACACGCGTCTCTTGACAACCTGTACCCAACTCCCGCAGCCAATTTCTGTGCGGATGACCAGTCTGGTTGCCGACTACGAGGGGAATATTGATGCTGCCCGTGGGGGAGGCAAGGTTTTTGTAGAATGTTCGGGATAGTATATATATATATTAACGTCGCTTTTGAGCTGATACGCTTCGCCGAGGTGGTTTCAACGACTTCACAGCAGTAGAGTAGTGCAGTCAACCCATCGACTAACGCGCTCATCGGTCGATCGTTGTTGCCATCACACAACGCAGCTCTAAAATGGTTGCCCATATTTCTGCGCCGAATTTTGCATTGTTTTGATTACAAGTATTATTAACCAAAACCGAACCGCCGCCTCACCCGATGGGTCATACTGCTGTGTCGTTTCTCCTTTATTTTGGTGGCACGACAGGTTTTTATAGACGTGTGCACACAGCAGTGCTTTTATCTTAGCATCCGTTGTTTTCACAGCAGTACTGCTAAGCTCATCTATATGTCTTCCACCTACAATATATCTTTGACTGACTTCACACGTGCCAAAAAACTGCGCGCTCCGCATTGGTTGCAGATCGGATGACGCTTTTCTGTGACTCGGTTTGATAACGGGCATCCGTCCCTGCTTCCGTGTTTGCCCTGAACGTCGGGTTGTCTTGAGTTTGTCTAGTTCATATTTTTTTCATGTCTTCAATGTACCCTTTTTCGGTTACTTTTTTCCCGGCTTGTACTATTCAACACCTAAAATGCTTTGCTTCTGTTTTCCCATTCCCAAACCTCACTCTATTGTCTTCCGGTGCTGTACTGGAGCCGATGACATCGGAGAGATCGTCTTGCTTTTTCTAGGCTTGTTCTCTTATCCCGGGAACGGTCTTTTTCCGGCCTCAGGTTTTGTTGCCAGGAGAACTGCTGAACATTTCGCGAACGCTTCAACCCGTGTATGGCTTGGATCAATAAAGCCCTTCGGCTTTGGAATGAGGAAGCACCCGCATTCCGCTCTAATTGTTGTTCCCTGGTATTGTAACTTGAATTTTCGTAACCGCAGAGGACAAGTCGGGACTCCACTGGCCTTCCTCCCGAAAGACAGACGAAGGCGCCGAGAGGGACGGGTTCGCTGAGGGACAAGGCGCATGGGGTCCCGACGACGAGGAAATGGAGGACTGGGTTGACCTGTGGGGCGGGGTGGACCTGGTCGGTGCCGTAAACGACGCAGACATCTTGGCAGATGCGGAATCGTACACATTCTCGTACGACATCTAAACCAGCCTAAATTCGGTCAATATACAAGTGAGTCGTGGTCTCTGGGTTTTCGTTGGTTGATTTTTGTGTCGATACTTTCGCCTTCCTTTTTACCACATACGCCCGTGCGTACTTTTTATCCAGTCTGCGTAGGTTCACGGCAGGATTACAACGATAAATAATTTTGTGCCCTCGCTGTATTGACCATTATCGTGACCATCGATAACGGATGGAAGCCTAGGCCATAACAGTCGTACTACAAACTTCGAACTTCATTGTAAAGTACCTTTAAATGTAAAACTCATTTTTTTTCAGGTCGATCTTTTTTCATTCATTCTTTTCCCCTTTTACGTTCCTCGCCCCTGTCGAAAAACGTATATAGGTATGGAGGAAACCGCGTTTAGAGAAAGAAGAGACGGAGGCATCATGATTGGGGTTGTCCACACGCGGAAGATCGACTTTTTTCAGCGCTGTTAAGGGTGGTGGAGGCGGAACAAGTGGAGCACTCGGTCTTTGGCTTGGTGCCGTTCCGCTTTTTTTGCGGCTGGCTGCTTTTCCCCCTGGTTTTACAGCAGTCTTTTGTCTACGAGTGACAAATATTTTTCGATGTAAGCAAGTCTCCTGTCGGCAGCCGCAGCTGCTGGTTAATTCGTCTCGACTTCTCACGCGCGACCAACCTCAAGAATACCTGTCATTTTGAATTGCACGGATTCTTTTTTCTCAGCTGATAGTCGCTTCATTTCTTTCGTTTTTGGTCGCTACTGTATCTCTTAATGTTGTAGATGGTTTTGCTGATTGTACCTTAGCTCGTCGGTATTTTTGTGTTTCAATTATACGTTCACTTTCTGGACAACCATCGAAAAACCGGCTGTTGAATATTTTTTCGCACGGTTAGGGAGAATGTATTTTGTATGCAGGCACTGATATTCTTTCGAGTCTACCGCGCCCTACAGGATTTCGTGTGGCGATGATGGTTCATTTTCGTAGCGAATATCGCGCTCAGTGCGGTCTTTCCGCCCTACGCGTTTGTTTGGTGCCTTCTAGTCTCGAACAGTAGCATAATGCTTCGATGAGCATGCTGTCCAATATGCGTGCTTTGTTGTACGAGTGTTGCATTTTGTTTGCATGCTTGGTCGATTTTTCTGGGACGAAGTGTTTTGTGCCATGAGTCAAGGCACTTGCTTTCTGCGAGTTTGGGTAATTTTATACCCAGCATCTCTGTTTGGTAATCAAGTTCAGCAGGCATTTCGTGAGACCTTGGATTCTAGTCTTGTTTCTGGTTTCTAGTGGACCTGCTATTGGTGCCTCGTCCTGGCTGGATTACCGTTTTCCGGGCGAAAGGATGTTTTTGTTCTTTCGCTAGTCTGCTGGAAGAGCTTCTGTATGTCCTCGACTCCTGACCGTTTTTTGTCTTATCGTAAAACAGTACTTATCTTTCTTGTACTGTTTTGTCCCGTGCAAAAGCTTTTTTCGTGTAGTTTTGTCCGTGTACCAAATCTGTTGCTCATCAGCACGTGGTAGGTTGTTCTTGCAGCCTGTTTTCGGATCTTATTAAACCTACTGGTAGTTTGCTGTAAGACCGCCGTGCGGGGATCTGTTGAGTTCGGTGGGCATGCACGCCTGTGTGGTCAGCTTCACAGCCGTGCCTCCGTGCCTAGCCTAGCCGCTTAACGGCCGCCTTAAGGCTAGTTTAATGAAATATCTGCTTGATAGTACGAGAAACATCATTTGCGACCAGTCAGGAGGTACTTTGGCGTCATAGTACTACCAAGAAATCTTGCCGGCCCAACTGATTGTTAGCGGATGGTATCGTGGTCCGTTAATTGCTGCGAGAGTCTAATGCGATTTTGTAGTGTGACCTTGAGCGCTGTGTAGACTGGTTTCAGTTTGTGGTTGGACTGTTCGGACGAGATAGAGTTCCTTTGCTCAATAGCGTCTTGGATGTCAGCATCTCCAGCGCTATTTCAAGTCATACCGGATTTTACTATATTTTAATTTTGGTGCACACGTTGCCCTTTCCGCTTTCACTCTCAACTGCAGCTTTCTCTTGATGTTGTTTTTCTTTAAGTTCTCAAGACGCGTCAGCCGCAGAGCTGAGTGTTTCACACGGTTTACGGAGGGTGGAAGGGGTTGCTGATTCTGTTCACAGACGGCACGATGGTGGATTTTGTTGTGTGTACGAATACTTTTTGAATCAAAATGACGAGTCTTTTGTAGTATCATACTTCATGTGTTCAGGCAGATTTGTCGCGGTGGGAGTGGTTCCAGAAAAGCCAGCCGACGCGACTTGGACAGGGTAGTCCGCGTGGCTCTTTAGATCATTGTAGAGGTACTACTGTGGATAATGAATACGTGCAGCGGCAGCAGATGTATTCATTTGGCTAATGATGACGCGAACATGTAGGATGTGGATTACGCTGTACGCCGGGTGTGTAGTAGGCAAATATATGGCGACGATGATGTACATGGGATATGATGGATGGCCTGGTTGTTTTTCGGTGATCGGAGCCTGCAGTGCGAGGTGGTAGCTGTGCCGCACTGCTGTTCACGTACTTTCTCGCTTGCGAAAGATTTCTCGCTTCGTTCCATGAAGGTTATGATTTGTCTTCTGTGTGGGTTTTCCCCCGGTGACATTTGGGAACTGCGACGACCTAGTAATTGCGATATTTCTTTCTTACTTGCCACCAGCTGCTTGACAACACTCTACTGCTACTAGTGGCATCACGGTGTCCAATTTCTGTCTCTCCGCTGCCTGCTTGCGGTGCCTCTGGCAATCCTCGCCTTTGTATATAGCTTTGCGCTACATAAGGCGCGTAAATTATGAGAATGAAAATTATTTTTATACTTGCACATGGTGGGCTGCTCTATTGCTGGGCGGCCTGGTGCGTGATGAGTATTTTTCTTGTGTCATTCACTTCAATTGCACGGACTCAGATATCTGCAGCCTGTCCCAAGTACGAAAGCGTTGGTTATTATATAGGCTAGTTAACGTAAAATATCCCAGATTCTCTCCGCCGGCAAATGCCGCTTGCAATGTCTAAATAAAGTGAGAATGTTTGGTATCATATATATACCTTAATGAGGACACACAACTCGTAATGCGCGCGATCGGAGTATCACACACAGCTTGCAAAGATGAGTTTCGACGAAATCTTCGATCTCACAGCTGGAGTGTATTTTCATTTTTATAATATATATACTGATCCCCGTCACAAATGGAAGAGGGTGACTTGGCCTTTTTTTTTTTCCCGGTCTCGGGCTGACTTTAACAACAGCACTTACCATGTCGAGAAATGACTGTACTTTTATTTATATTTTTCAATAATTTTCAGGATTTTTGAAAGTGGAGGCGAAAACAAAAAGCGCCTTGCTTCGCGCGGACCGGTTGGAGGTGTTCAATGTTTTGCACGAACCGGTTGGAGGTATTCAAGTAATAATGTAATAGTGTCTGTATTTTTCGCTCAATAAAATCGGGTCTGACTTGCCTGTGTTCAACAGGAGGCAGTTTATCAAGACAGGTTGATCCTACACTAAAACGAAGTAAATTGAAGGAGATTGCGTATCTTCCTTATCTTGACGTACAAAATGCCAAATGTCCACGCCGTTTTTGATAGCTAAAGGCCCTCAAATTTTGCACACACGTGTTCTTCATGCCTATCCCGAGGCCTGACCTCGGCATCCCGAGGCCTGACCTGGGGGGGCTCTATTTATATTCTCCGCTTGAAAACTTTGGTCCAAGGTGTCCCATGACCGGTCGCCCCGGTGGCGTATCAGGTTATCCTCGAGCCTTGTATAGGTCAGTTTCGTGAGTTCGAGCCCCGCCGAGTGCATACTCGTATAAATTCGTTGGGACTTTTTCTTGCGGACAAATTGACTTGCGGAAAGCGCGAGAGCGTGAGTTAGCAACGTTCGATGAACAATCGACGAGCAGTGGGATTGCCGAACCCTATGCGCGATAAAAATTGAAGGCAAGAACCGGGGAGGAGAAGGGATGACACCTGTGACCACGGCTTGTCCAGAAGCTGGAAAGTAAAAGTGTGCCAAAAAAAAAATATATATATTTCCAAAAATATTCACTGACACTAAACCCGACGAAAACTGAATTAATTGGAACGACAGCTGAGGTCTTTGCAACGACACATAGAAAACGTGTTCAAAATTTTAAGGTTATGGTTGTCGATTCCGGGCAAGGGTATGGGAGTCTTGCAGAATTTGTAGAAGTCTTGGGTACGGGTATGAAAGTGTTGCGGAACTACCAGAAGTTCCGGGTATTGTGGCACGGGCTTGCAGAACTCACAGAAGTTGCGGGCGGGTACGGAAGGTACTGTACCCAGGTACCCCGGGTATTGTGGCACGGGCGTACATCCAGAACTTACAGAAGTTCCGGGTACGGGTATGAATGCCCTACAGAACTTACACAAGTTCTGGGTACGGGTAATACCCGCGGGTAAGTGCACACCCCTTTGGGGGGAAGTTCGATTTGAAGTGGAGGGATTTAATCCAACTTGCATGGATGGCATGTTCTCACTGGGCCCATGTCTCCATCGGGCAATCTGTCGTAGGTTTAAGGGAATTATGAATTATCGGCGAAACCACCACCGAGAGAGGCGATCAATCGTGAACCCCAGTGAGTGGCGACCGGGGCAACAGCCGCGCTCACGGCTATACTGCGCTATGATCATACCATAGCGTACCCCGGCTGTGGCGCTTCAAAACAAATAATGGCGGTCGCAAGCCCTTATTTTTCATCACAGCTCGATAAGACTTGTAACCGGTCGCCCCGGTGGCGTATCAGGTTATCCTCGAGCCTGGTATCGGTCAGTTTCGTGAGTTCGAGCCCCGCCGAGTGCATACTCGTATAAATTCGTTGGGACTTTTTCTTGTGGACAAATTGACTTGCGGAAAGCGCGAGAGCGTGAGTTAGCAACACTCGATGAACAATCGACGAGCAGTGGGATTGCTGAACCCTATGCGCGATAAAAATTGAAAGCGAGAACCGGGGAGGAGAAGGGACGACACCTGTGACCACGGCTTGTCCAGAAGCTGGAAAGTAAAAGTGTGCAAAAAAAAAAAAAAAAAAAAAAAAAAAGCTATGTGCCGCGACACAGAAGAAGCGAAACTACCGAAAACACTGAAGATACTTCTAGACGTTGCTGGTTGCTGTGTCGCCGTCACGGCAGATCTATGTATTCTTTCGTTCGGAAAAAACATTTGACAATACTCGTACGCAAAACGTGGTTTCCAGATACTGTAGGAGCCAAATTCGTACCAGGTACATGGACTAAATGTTTCCACCAAATCGAATCGATTTAGTGAAAAATGAATGTAACCCAAAAGTGTCCTTCGTTAATATAATTGTTGTTGTTGTTGTTGTTCTCGCATATTCAAGTCCGTGGTCACAGGACAGGCTCCGGTCACCCTGGAGCTGAGGAATACCCCAGGAAAAAACACAAACCCAAGGTGGTACACGCATATATCACAGCTGACGCAATTCATGCCTCCACCAGAAACATATAAAAAGTGAGATCGGAAGTTGGCCTACGATGCGCGAGGTCCATACTGGTGCATACCTCTCACTACTCGCGCCTGGATAAACGAACTATACCGCTTGCCACCCAAGAATACTACCACGTATATACTGCACGTAGCACCATACGCATGACAGACAAACAAGTCATTTGGAAAAACGAAACAACGAAAAGAAAAGAAGATGAAAAAAAGGAAACAAATGACAAAAAATCGAAAAAATGAAAAAGGAAAGAAAATATAAGAAAAGCCAACAAATGCAAGAGAAGAGAAGAAGACAAGAAGAAGAGGAAGCAAGGACATTCAGAAAAAAAAAAATGTCACACTAGCAGACCCTAACATCTGACCGAAGACGGCATTGGGCTCATAGAGGGTATCAAGTACATCATCAATGGCACTGACTGGGGAGAGAACGCAACAAACACAATACGTACCCACGGGTTAGAAACGAAACAAACATGGACAGGACCTTCAGTTACTAGTAGGTAAAACTATCATATACGATACGTACTGCTACTACAGCTGTACATTCGGTGTACGCTTGGTTTCACTGACGACAAGATATGACGTCATAATATCATGGATAATAGACTCTTTGGGTCATCAAATCTGAATTAATCCATCATGGGCTCCGCGGGTATTGTACCAAAGGTATAATACCCTTATTATGTAGATACCCCGGGTATTGTGTGAGCCACAGGTGTTTACAGAAGCCACAGAAGTTCCGGGTCGTATGGGGATCTTACAGAACTTAGAGAAATTCCGCGTACGGTACGCAAGTGTTACACAGCTCACAGAAGTTCCGGGTATTGTGGCAAGGGCGTACATAAATCACATACGTTATAAAAATGACATACTACCTGTGCCCCGGGTGTTTGTGGCACTGGCGTACAGAACTTCCAGAAGTTCCGGGTACGGGTATGAATGTCCTATAAAACTCACATAGAGTTTCTTTGTAGGGTTATACCCGGGGTGAATACTCCGGGTATGATTTGTACATACCCTACAGAACCCAACGTTGCGAATTTTAACGGTCTGAATCGATAACACGGCGTGGACATTTTGCTGGGTAATATATATATATATATATACATATATATATATATATATATATATATTTTTTTTTGCACACTTTCACTTTCCAGCTTCTGGACAAGCCGTGGTCACAGTTTTCATCCCTTCTCCTACCCGGTCCTTGCCTTCAATTTTTATCGCTCATAGGGTTCAGCAATCCCACTGCTCGTCGATTGTTCATCGAATGTTGCTAACTCACGCTCTCGCGCTTTCCGCAAGTCAATTTGTCCACAAGAAAAAGTCCCAACGAATTTATACGAGTATGCACTTGGCGGGGCTCGAACTCACGAAACTGACCTATACCAGGCTCGAGGATAACCTGATACGCCACCGGGGCGACCGATTATACTCCGGAGTATATATATAAATATGTATATATGTATATATTTTTGCGTGAACCAGCCTGTACGCACATTTATTTATTGTTGTTTAGGTTTTCGTACACCTCTCAACAACCTGAACGATCTGTTTTGAAGTAATTAATACCAGGTATAATTTATTATAAAAATTAAAATACACTCCAGCTGTGAGATCGAAGATTTCGTCGAAACTCATCTTTGCAAGCTGTGTGTGATACTCCGATCGCGCGCATTACGAGTTGTGTGTCCTCATTAAGGATATAGGTCGGCGACTCCCCTTACAGCTACAGTGTAGCTATCAGGGTCAACAGGATGATTTTAGTCAGTCTGTGCGCGGAAACTATAAAACCCGTTTCTGAGGGGGACAAAATCTGC